>JAQFVV010000006.1:15155657-15276131 GCA_028023455.1 Epiperipatus broadwayi
TTTTTATCTTAAGTTCGTAGATTTATAGTTAACTAAATAAATAAAAGGTGATTGCTGGAGGTTAGCATTAGATCCTAAGATCTAAGTGCAGTACTCTCAGATTCAAAGCTACTCACTGATAAAACCCACAAACTAGAAACTAGTCTGGGGATATTGGATGAGTAAACACTAAATAGAGATTTTATGCGCAAACCTTCATGCAGCCATTGATTAAAAACGCTTGCACTGGGTAGCATTAATGTATAAAGAGTTCGCTACCATCCTTGAAATAAAAAGGACCTTGTGCCATCATACCATTCATACTCCTATCGGGCAGGTTCTGCATTCATGACATTTGAACAGTTATATACATCACAAAGACTAATATGTGATAAAAATCTATAAAACAAATACTTTTACTGCAAGTCAAATTTTTACTTTCAGAATATTATTTTCTGCTGCTTTGAACAAGAAAACAAAATATGAGAAAAATCTATTAAATAAATATTTTTACCATAAATCCAAACTTACCTTCAAAACATTTGAACAGCTATTTGGATCACGAAGACAATATACAATAAAATCAATCAATCGACTGTTAGCTGTATCACACAACTTCTCAGATAAAATATGAGCAATCT
The DNA here is from genome assembly GCA_028023455.1 of Epiperipatus broadwayi. Classification (NCBI taxonomy): domain Eukaryota; kingdom Metazoa; phylum Onychophora; class Udeonychophora; order Euonychophora; family Peripatidae; genus Epiperipatus; species Epiperipatus broadwayi. The sequence continues at coordinate 15,156,278 of JAQFVV010000006.1, forward strand.
GAACAAATAAAAATATGATTTTGTAATTTAAATACTATTTTTTATTTTATAATATCACATAATTTTTATTGCCTGGAATTAATGCATACTTTGGATAATTATTGTTTTTGTATATAAATGTTTAAAAAAAATTCTGTTTTGTTGTTTTTAAACATTAACAAAAAAAAAAAATGCAGTCAGTAAATATACGAATGAATTAAGTTACAAATAAAGTTTTAAAATAAATCTTGTATTCCAAATGCCAAAATAACTAAATACTTTACATTTTTATAAACATAAAATATAACATTAAATAAATATAAAATGTTATCATTAAATCAAAAAAAAAAAGCATTAAACACACACAAAATTATTTATGCAGTATATCTATAAAATATTTCATAAATAATACTTTTATTTAATATGTACTAAAAAGCTAAAAAAAATTTACAATCGCAATTTAACTTGGAATAAAAATCCGAGACATGCAAAAATTAATTAATTCAATCACCAATTTTTACAACTAATGATTAAATTAATTAATTTATGGCTGAACCATACTTTTATTTTAAGTTAAATCTAAAAACACAAATTGTGATTGAAGAAAACAATTATGTTTGTTTTTTTAATGCATATTAAATAAAATTCATTATTTATAAAATATTTTTTATATTTATTATTTTTAGTTTCTTAGTATTCAAATATTTTTTGTAATTATTCCAATTCAAAATTTAAAATGAAGATTATAAATAATGTCACAGTCTTCACAATATTTGAATGGAAATTCACACACACTAAAAATCATTTACAATATTAATTAATTTATGAAGACACTGTTTTAAAAGAATCAATCTATTTTTTAAAAAAGCAATTTTTGTAATCAAAAGAAAATAAGATTTGTTTTTAAAATTAAACACTTTTTAGGGAAAAAATTAAAAAAAAAAAAATACTGCAATCTCAAGGTAAAACTTACTTAAATGATATCAACATATTTAAAATTTAGCAGACTGGACAAATGACTGGGCAAACCTGAATTATTTCATTGTTATATTTGCATTGTCAATGATCTTTAACATGTATAAAATTTGGAAAAAATATCCATTTAATAAAAGCATGTTAAAAATTGATTACAAAATTTAATCTAAGCAGACAAACAAATAAAAAAAATTTATAAGTTCAATAAATCCATGCCTTTATTTACTGGGGACTAAAAACTCTGAAAATAATTGTTTCTTCAACCATAATTGAGGTTTTTATATTTAATTTGAAATAAAAGCATGGGATCCAGAAATTAATTAGTTAATCCTTTATAAACATAGCGCTATATAAATAAATGCCTCATTTACATATGTTTAGTTTCATTTAAGAGTGACGTTTCGTAAATTCTAGATAATTTCGTGGACGTCATTCATTCAGACATAGTAAACAGTAATTTAAAATGATTGGTTTATCCTCACGCTTTCATATCCAGTACTTAAGATTTTCCCATATATAAGCATTTGGGTTGTATGAATTAGTGGACTCATTTATTCTTTCACAAAGACTTTATCTTGTGTTGGAAATGAAAGTATTCATTTATTAGTATTAACATTCGTAAAAAGCGCATGTGTTAGCTTGAAAGTCTGATCTTTAGTTTAATCTTTTCCAAAGACTTTATCATGTGGTTGTTGAAGTGTTAGTATTCATTCATTTATATTTAAAAAAATCTAAAGCGCATGTGCAACAGTTTAATGCTGTTTAAATATTATAGTTTAATCTTTATTATAAAAAGGAAGGACTGAATTAATTAATTTCTGGACACCCCACCCCCCCAACCATGTTTTTATTTCAGTTAAATATAATAATCCCAATTTTGGTTGATAAAACAAATAGTTTTAGAGGTTTTAGCCCCCAGTAAATAAAAACCTTTGTTATATAAAAGCATTTGTTATAAAACAATTTTTATATATATATTAATTTTAAGTTTTTAGTATTGGATATTTTTTACATTTATATGAAATGTCAGCTTAATATTTGAAAATAACATCATACTATTGAAGAACATTTACAATATCATTTTGTTTACTAGGGGGGGGGGGCTCAAGTTTTCCAAAGGAAAATTTTTTTTTTACTTTTTAAAAAATGAAAGACGATTATAATTTCTAATTTATCAAAATGTACATGTGTGCTTGCTGCCTATGAAAAGCACTGCATTTAATAGTATATAAAGCAAATAAAATCCGCTTTATATAAAATGAGATTCTAAAAATTCATAAGATGTTCTTCAGTTTTATTTGAACGGGTAGTTATGATTAAAGCTTGGCATGGCTGATAAAGAGAGTTCTCCCAAAACCAATTCTATGATCAAGTATTGTCGTAGTTTACAATTCAAAAGTATACTTTTAAATATTTTATTTCACAATGAACTTATTAAAGATTTTATTCTATCTCATATATCCTGTATTTCAGTTTTTTAATATAACAATTTTAATAAATGATTATATTTAATTAAATATATAATTTATTGTTTAAATATCACTATTTGTATATTAATATAAAACGTACAAAATGTACTGATAACCTAGTTTTTCACAAGTAATTAATATCCAATAAACTATAAATCTTTATTTATGACAAAGCACACTTTTTGATAATACAACTTGCAACAATATTTAATTCAATGATAGAAGTGGAATTACTACTTAATGAAACTAACCTTTCTTTTTCCTTCTAAACCTGTGCAGGTATCTACTGGCAAATGGACTAAAGCAGCTACTGCCGCAAACAGAAGACCCAAGTTTTCATCTACATTTTCCAAATTATATCCGTTAGTTCCTGAAGAGAGATCTATTTAAAAAGTTTTTAAAAAAATGGTTATTTCATAACATGCAAAATATATTGAATTATTTTAATAATAAAACTTACTGTGTTCAAACTCGGCAAGAGATCTGTGCTGAAGGATACACTGTAATAAATTTTCAAGCAGCTTATAATTATGGACTACGATTGTATTGAAAAAACAAGATGAAATTGAGGTTTCATTATTGTCCATTGCTTCACATAAATACGTAAAACACTAAATGCAAAAGAGATAGAAAAAAACGGATTAAAACATATCAATGTAGTTAATTTTAAATTGTTTCTTTGTTGCTTATTAAAAGGATTATATCGACTTCCATCAAGTTTCAGTTTTTCTAATTTCAGATAATTTTTTTTAAATTAGATGTAAATAACAAATGTAGAAAGTAAATTTTGATAATTTAATCTTATAATGTTAAAAGAAGAACAATATTGCATTGTTTTTTCCATGCTTTTTATTTATCTTCATATGTTTCAAGTAGCTACCAGCCTTCGTCAAGGCTATAAATAATACAATATTATTTTAATGTTTTTATAACATGCAAATTTGAAATATAAATAACTAAATTAAGATATGACTTGTTAGTATCAGAATGAATATTTAATTAAAAAAGTGATTAGTTACAGAATTTTCAGAAAAGGTCAGGCATTATGAAGTTAGAAACAAAACAGCAATTCTGATGATTAACCTCATACAACTATTTCTAATACATGATTAGACCAAGAGCTTATTAAATATGCAGTATATTGACTCTTCAATTACTGCACACAAAAGTTAATTTGCGAACTAGTTGGTTTAATTCTCAAACAGATCGATACTAACTGATTTACAGTTTATACAAAGTTCTGATTCCCGCCGAGCTGTGTTAGAAAAATACACTATGTACACACGATAACGAATACTCGTACGATAATTCTGAACGTATAGTTTCTACATTTAATTTCTCTTCTTTCTCCACGAGGGTAATACGCAATTCCCACACTGTTCTTTGCAACTAATGCTCTGCTCGAATTCACTTAAAACGCTCTGTACTCACTCTGTTGATCTTTTCAAAAATGGCCTCCCTTTTATATGTTTTTGCTTTCTGGAGTAACTCTTATAAATTAAGGTGGGATTTAATTAAATTGGGTTTTGCTAATTAAATTCCTTCGTTATCTGTTTAATTAGTTTGTTACAATTGATTGCATTTCAAGCTAACGTCTATGATTAAAATATTAGTAGCAAAATTTAAAGATTTAACAATAAAATAATATTTTAGAATAAGATACTTTCGTATGTATGTTTAATTTAAAATCCATATATTACAAAATATAAATAAGATCCAGTTGATTATAGCATGACTTAAGCTGTTTTGGCGCTATGGATAGAGACTCTGGCAGAGTTAGTGTATATCTTTTTAATTGATGTCTTCTCTCTCTCTAGAATAATTTCTCTGGGCCTTTTTAAACCTACATATAAACTCTAAAAAAAACTTCTCATTGGGAGCAGATTTTAAAATTAATTGATTCTAAGATCATTGAAGGATAGTGAATGACTTCAAGAGTAATAATAACTTGCTCTTTGGTCTCAACAAACCTGACAGTTTATTTAAAAAAACACTATTGATATCAATTGTTGTTGTTTGGATTGAATATATAGGTAGCCATTATATAAATATACATATAAAACAAATATAACATAGATATTGAGGATAAAAATTGATATTCTAATTTTATATCTCAATGAACTAATTTCAATTCTCTATAAATTTTTAGTAATAAAGATTCTTTAATTATTTATTATTATTCTTTATCATTAAATTTATGATTCTGAAGCAATTAATTTGTTTAAAAGTTCTTTTAATATTAAGGGTATGTGGGATGTAAGTGGAATTGTGGGTAATTTTAATGTAAATGTGTTGTTATCTTACTTGAGAAATCTGCTTGTAGCAGTAAAACCATTAGTTATGATTTAGACTTTATTTTCTTTGGCTAGTCTGTTTGAGTTGTGAATTTGAAGTAATTTTGTCTATATATGGTTGACCTATGACTTTTTTAAAAAATTACATATAACAACCAAAATTGTAGCTCAATAAAAAAATTATTATACCTTTTTAATGCATTACTCATCTAATTTTATCAATAAAAGCATTTTTTTTTTCAGAAAAAATTTATATATATTGTAACCTTCCTACCTATACTTAACTAATCAATTATGTACACATAATCTTCCTTCATACACTTAACTAATCATGCCTAAACGTTTGGGCACCAACTCCCATTATAACCTTTCCTCATATGCTTTTCCATCCAAATTTCTTTGTAACCTTTCCTATCCATCCTACGATTCCCTAACATACAAATTATGTACTCAAAAATGAAAATGTAAAGACACAAAGATATTATTTTCTGACTATTGAACTGATTAGAATGAAACTATAAATCTAAAGAAGATGGTCAAACTAGCTTTAAATCCCCAAACAAAATATTATGAGATAAATTTACTATTTGTCAAACCAATAAATAATTAATCCGGTCTATGAAATGAATATGAGATTGGAATTATAAATTAAGTAATAAATAAATTAGGATGTAGATAATTAAATGGATGATAAAAATAAATAATTGGATAATAAAATGAAACGAATCTAAGAGCAAAGAGAAGAGAAAGATGTGTTAGAATACTGAAGGGTTAAGATAATGATAGACTAAAAGCTAATGACTGATTAAGATGATAATAGAATAAGAGCTAGTGAATGGTGAATTAATTATGATAATGAATTAAGATGAAATAAGAATGAAGAAATAAAGAAAGATCGAGATGACAGATGAGAACAATGATGATGATGGAAGATGATATCCTGATATTGTCTTAAAGGATAGCAAGATAAACTAAAGTAAAATATGGATTCCAAGCTTAACCAAACCAGAATATTTACCATCAAATTAAAACAAAATATAAACTCAAAAGGAAGAAGAACTTTACACATTAAGTTATGCTGACTATAAAACAACTGTGAAAATAAACATACCTCAAATCAAAGTCCAGTAAACAATTCTAGATATAAAAACTTAACCATAAATTTAACATTATACTGTGAACTACTAACTTATTCTTCTCAGGGTTCAAATAAATTAACTACTATCCTTTTTCCAGATATACTTGGGACAGTGAGAGGGATTTTGCCACTACCCAACTATATCAGACAAAATTGCTGATAAACACTTAGAATTACTAAAATATCTAGCAATCTGAATACCAACTGAGTATGAAATTTAAAATTTATAAAGTACACACAAACTCTTAATCGAGCCAAATAACTTACAAACTCTCTTTTATTCAATAATTATGGTCTATGTAATCATAGATCAATGAATGATGTATTTGATGGTTCAAATCAATAAGCTACATCAAAATTATTTATTTCATCTTTATTATATTATTTAAAATAATATGTACACTTCAGGTGAACAATATTTAAATCACAAAGTGATGATGCTTTAAATGTACCTTTTCAAAAAAAATAAAAGTGTACTAAATTTATTATAGTATTACTAAATAGTAAATTATACATTGATTAATGATGAATTTGAAATAACAAGATAATGTGTGGATAGCAATAACCATGATAATAACGTGGGTGATAACTAGCAATAATACCACAGACAACTAGATAACGATTTCAAAATAACAAGATTTATTTACATTATTTACCTAGCGCCGTGCTTGCAATTATATTTCATTCCAATATCAGCCTTTCAAGCTAATTGAGCACGCGCCTTTGAGAGTGTTAAATAAATGAATACTCTCCTCTTCAATCCAAGATATAGCAATTATGCAGGAATAAAAAGAATCCCCTCTTATTCCTACAACTCAAATTCTTTTATATGAGCAAATCTGAAGAACTTCTGAAGAGAGCGTGAGTAGATTCTCACTTTAAATTACTATTTACGATGTTTTTTGACTGAATGATGTCGGTGTAATTACTTAGAATTTACTAGACGTCATTCTTACTGAAACTTAATTATGAGTAAATAAGCAAATAGTTTATCTAGCGCCGTGCTTGCAATTATATTTCATTCCAATATCAGCCTTCGTGCTCAATTAGCTTGAAAGGCTGATATTGGAATGAAATTACATTATTTACAAAATTTTCTTAACCTTATTAACAGTTAAACATCTATTTCCAGAAAAACAAAGCAAAACTCTCCATATAGTTGAATTGTTTAATAACAATTATGTGCTAGTACGAGGTAGTGATCATGTGATGTTTATTTCCAGAAAACATATATGAAACAAGGTATTTTCTTTAACGACATGTATGGGGAATAAAATACTATAATACCCCTATTGTCCCCATCATTGTTAATTAGGTTTTCACTATTGTGTATGATAAAACAGGTATATTACACTGCTTGGCATAAATAAGCATTACAATCCAAGATAAGAGTGTTTTCTAAATTATAAAGGTAAGTGACAAACTTAATATTTAAACTCAATGCTTGAAGCAGCATTTTTCACTATAGCTTTCTTTGTTGTATATAAGAATATGCTAATGGCAATTATCATATTAAGCACAATTATAAGAATTATTCTTTGGTATAATTTGTTCAATATTGTTTAATATGACATTAGTTAACCATACAGTTAGATTTTTATTATTTAACCTAAAAAATATTCTAAATATGGGTACAGACATCAGAAGTCAGATGTATACATGATATTAATCCTGCCTATGTCCATACACAATCATACTGATTATAAAAAGGTTTTACCAATCCATTGGTGAATCACTGCTTGATGAACATCAATGATAGTATGTATGAGTGTATCCCCTGTTATGCTAGGCATAAACTAAGTCTTATAATTATTAATAAGTTTTGTTGCTAAGTTTTATTGGTTTGTCCCTCAGTTGTCACAGCCTAACTCATAACCTATTTGACTTCACTAAATACTATTGATAACAAGTGTCCTTGACTAACTTTATCTTATCATTGCCATACAAATTTCTAAAATACACAAAATACCTTCACCATACCCGGTGAGAAAATCACTCCATATCCTCCTAAGGAATAAGATACTAAAAGAGGCTCTTCACAACAACATTACCTCGTTGTGTGATAATATGGCAGATTCCCATACCTCTTTCCTGGGTATATATGTGTGGATCTTGTCTCAGGGAAACAAAATAGGTGTCTTAAAAATAACCCTCTCTCTAGGGATTGACGATGCTACTTAAGCATTCTTTATTTATTGGCCTCAATAAAATAATCCACACGTGGAGTAAGTGATGGGTGAGACTACTCTCTCTCACTGCCCAATGCATCCTATTCATAACAAAGTGTTTAAAGCAGCTTTATATTTCATATATTCATCAGATGCACTCTCACAAATCTTTATCACTACAATGGCAAGATAATCATAATTTTCACATTACAGCTAAAGATAAATATCTCACTTCCTAATGAAAACTGATAGTGTAATAAACAAGCCAACATTTTATAAGTCAAACGACTTCGAAATATTTTAAAATTATGATAAAATATAGCTATAACAAGCAATACCACACACCTCTATATCTGCTTTCTGTTTCAGTATTTATTTTTCTTGTAAATTATTATAATTGATATGAGAGATATCTTTACTGACTGAATGAAAGACAACATCAAGTGTATTACTGAAATTATTAGATATAAAATATATGTGTATAAAACAAACTTTTCATAATATGTAAATCATCCTTCATGGTTACATTTTTTGTATTAAAACAATATAAACATATAATTTAATGACAGTGTAAGTTTGTAATCATTTAAAATGATAATAACTATTCATGGTCATCTAGAAGATTTTGTAAATTTTTACATAATTATATCAATAAAAATTGACCAATCACCACGTCACAAATGCTTTAGGCAGTACACGAAGAATAAATAACATTTCAAATAATTAAAACATCAAAAATATTTTACTTACATATAATGCTTGGCGATGCACTTTTCGATCAGCATCAAGTCTATGTAATAATAATTTTGGCATCAAACTCTGATACAAATGTCCACACTTATTAAACCTGTATAATCACAAAAATATATTAATTAAAAATCCACATTTATAAAGCTGAAGACATTAATTTAACTGACAGGTTTCAAAAATATCCGCATTCACAACTTTGATACAAATCATTTTGTGGAAATATATTAATAATGTTTATGAGTCAGTTATTAAGTTGGACATTATCCTAGTCCAAATACATACTTTAAGTCTCACTTAATAAATAATATATCTGCAGTTATAAAGATATCAATATGTATATATATCATTAAAAGCCAGTCAACACTTAGACAATCCCAATATCTATAATAATCAACAATTTCAAACTTTTGTCAAAGCAACCCCCTTACAACAATATATATATATTAATTCTAATATTCTCATGCATAAATGATGACTACATAATATTATTTCCAGGAGCTTCTCAATAAAAATATAATAGCTAAAGAGCTGACGTTTCAGTACAATAACAAATACTTTCCCCAGAGCCTTTTTTTTTCTCCAGAAAATAATACTATATATATATCTGCACTATTATAATGGTATCAACCCATATATATATATATCATTAAAATACAGTCAACCCTTAGAAAATTCCAATATCAATAACAATCAACAATTTCAAACTGTTGTCAAGGCAACCTCCTTATAACAATATATATAGGCAGGTCTCTACTTTCATAAACCCAACATAGGTAAACAATTCCTGTTTATATAAAATGCAAAAAATTAAAATAATATACTGTCCAAGTCTACTCAGTCATCATTTCCTGTGTCCTTATGTTGAGTAAACATCTTCTGTGCCATACTGTAATGCTTATTTTCACTGTTAAAAAAATATCATATTCTGTATCAAAGCTAATGGAAATAAATATGCATCAGAAGAAGAAACCCAGCATACAAAAGTCATAAAATAGATTTTTTACTTTACGTAAGTAGAAGATTTTTTTACTTTAAGTAAGTAGAAGATTGCCTATAATTTAATTTTTTAATTGATTTATGTGTACATCTATTGTACATATATATATATAATAAATTAATAAATGTTTGACCATTGAAAAACCAGAAAAGGTTTTCGTTGTTTTAAATATCTTTATTTAGCTTAACGCTTTCAATACTATTAGTATCGTAGTCATAACTTTACACAATTCAATTTCGCTAAAAGCTCATTTTATATATATTTATTGTTTACTGAATTAGCAGAAAATTGAATTTTTTGTTATTGTTTTGTTTATTTACATTCAAATCCATATACGTGAAGTTATATACGCCATTTTTTTTTAGAAAAAGAGATACTAGCTTCTTTTTTTATTTAATGCATGCAAGACTTTGGCTATAGTCCAAGCCTCTTTCACTTTTCTCTTTCTGTCATCTCTCTCAGCGCATATAATATCTGCCTTACAAAGATTGAATTTGTGGTCTGACTGTAGCTTTTTCTCCAAAAATAATGATCAATATTCACTGCTTTGTTTTGCCCTGTTGTATAAATAATTGTGTTGGGCAAGTCTTGTAAAAAGGTGAGCCCTAGTTTCTCCATAGCATACATTTAAGCAATTCGAATCTTTGCATGCAATCTTACATACTACTTGATATGCAGTCTATGTTAAAATGGAAGATTTGCATGGGAAAGAAGATGTGAACACAGTTTTTGATCTCATCTGTGAAAGTTGTTGCTTATTAATATTATTATAGCATTGATATTTTGAATGCTTTTCACCTTCCATTGTCTGGGTAGTAAAGATATTTCAATAGCTGTTGCTAAGGAGACCGATAAGCAGAAATCTCACTAATTCTAACAAGCTCCATATTCTCCAATAATAGCATAAGAATCCAGTCGAAACATTAGTTTTATAACAGTATAAATCAACAAACATTTACAAAAGTGAACTTGAAAACAAAAAGCACACACATACACTTGTTATAATAATTTACTCACAGAATAAATTATTGCTTGCAAGTTTTGCTTCGTAAATTTACTGATTTCATACTTTATACTGAAACAGTAGGGTCTGCTTTGCAGATCTTCGTTTCACCTTTTATCACCTACTTCCTACCCTCATACCTTAGTTTGAACCCCAATCTATCGTAGTGTGTCTGCAATACACTTATATACCGGAAATCCCGCCTAATTTTAAACCACGAGCACAATGCTCGTATTATATATATAACTTATTCCAAAATAAAATAAAATATTATGAATTATGTATTTGTTCACATAATTTACATTTATTAAAAAGTAAGTTATATAAGTCGTAATTGCGCACACACTATGATATCCATTTTAAAACATATCAAAATTATAAATTGTTAGTTATTTTGTTTGGATCTATTTACAAATATATTACCGTCGTAATATATTTTGATTTAAAATATAATTCATTTAGTAAATATTCGTTTAGTAGATAGATTCAAATATTACAATTTAAAATAAAATAATTTTCGTTTTATTTAATAAAAATCATCCCAAATATTTCTGTTAAAATAAATGAGGGACAATAGTTTAATTATATAAGTTTATCTAAAAACAGCAGCTGTCCACTTAAGTTTTCTTTAATTAGTAGCAGTAATTTTAATTAAATCTAGTTTGTAATTCGAATGTCGACGGGGAAGTTAACAAAAGAAATTAATTAATGTTGAATTCCTTTAGACATTCGGATAGATTTAATTACAGCAGATAAGTCCGATAATTTTGTACGCTCCAGGACAAATCTATTGTTAAATTTTACTATAAAAAGGATGTTTTTCTTTTGTTCTCCATTCTAAGCTTTTAAAGAATTCTGAGTTGTCTAAAGGTTTCTGAGTTGTTCTAAAATTCTAATAATTTGCTAACCTTGACATGTCCGAGTAGAGGCGTTTAAGATGGCTATGTCCCCTCGGAATAGCCAGCCGCTGCTCTATACCATCAAAAATTATCACACGGATCCCGGAACTGCTGCTGCCGCTGCCAAAATATGAACATTCCAGATTTTGCTGCTAAATTATAAAACCTGCCGAACATCTACCTGCAAATGCTTCTCCAGAGGTAACCTAAATTAACCCAAGAGCTCTTGTGATTCCTAACTAACATGCTATAGCTATTTAACATTGTTTTCTTATATTTCACAACTTCATTATGTATTTATTTCATGTATTTAAATATACTCAACAGTTTGCTCTCTATCCTTGAGTTAATATTTTCTATTTATAAAGATTTCTTTTATTTTATTATGATAATGTGTCAGAATCGCCTTTGACCGAGTGAACTATTCCCTCTATTGAAAGTAAGACGCCGCTATTAAGGCATATTTTAAATTTATAATTTTCCAATTTTATTATCTTGCAAATCACTCGTTCGAGGGCGATTCTTTTCTTTAATGTAATATAATCACATAGTTTAAAATCTACATGTTATTGATTTTAATCTAATATAAGAGTATGTGCGAAGTCAATGATTTAAATGTGTCCCAAATGCATGATTGCGTATATAAATCTATACTTACTTTTCAAACCCGCAAGCATGCATTTTCCTAATTTAATTACCGTGTTCTACTTTCATTATAAAGTTCATCATTGACGTCGAGAATGTGCGGACCCTGTTAAATGAATTTCGGGAATTTGATTGGGCATTTCTCTTAATCCGAGTAAAACCCATTTAGTATGTTTTTATATACACTAGTCTCGTATTGCTGGTACATGAATTGGTTGTTGAGACCGCTTTGTTTTATTTTTCCAAGGATTCTTTACACGGCAAAGTCCGTTCTTTTCGCTTATTGCAAGTTTCCAGGCAGAGGGTGTTCACAAATGACACCCCTGGGAATTAAACGCAATCGTCACACAGTCGCTAAGTTTCGGCTGTTCGTCAAAATACTTTCCTATGGGTTAGCGGCGAGATGCCCTCCGTAATTATTCCGGATCTTCAATATTGCTTCATTTTATATTTATTTTACAAAGCATCCGTGACTTAAACGAGTCACACCCTCCAACTTTATAAATTCACTATCAGCAATACTGACCTCCCAATACAAATCTTATTATTATTCTCAAATAAATGCTTTGATCCCATTCCCACGTTTGCTTAGTAAGCTTTAGTCCGTACTATTCTCGAAATCAATAAATATTTTAGAACATTTAATTTCAAATATTGTCTTAAACTTGTCTATTTACTCAAAGCACCTCGCACATGTTCCTATCTTGTCAAGCACATTATCGTAACGCTATTAGCCCGAGGAATAGAATATATCATTCTGTTTTAAAACCTTTTGTCATTACTGAAATATAAATGCCAACAATTATTTAATACGCGTCCCTGTCTCATAAAAGCAGACAGTGGCGTTTTATATATATATAAATTGTGTGAAATTATTTAAAACTAAATTTTGTCTCTTATTTTATTTGATTCCTATCACTGTCTCGGTCTATATATATATATTTTCTGCATTTCTTTTATAAATCCATAGACGTTAATTAGCCACCCAAACTTATCTTAGTATAGAGTCTTTTGTTTCTCCCTGACCACCAGGCACCGGTAAAAGGTTATACTAGTTGTAGCATCAGATGCGTTATCACGTAGGTGGCGCTGTGAAATTTGGACTTTAGATTCGAACTTAGTATATCTAGAAGGCAACCCCTTCTAGAATGTTCAGTTTAGTGTCTGGGGTTTGAATTATGCAGTGTGTTAGCGAGATAGACGATTCTGACCGTTACAATACTGATATCAATTCCCACTATGTTTGAAAATCTCAAAAAAAAAAAAAAAGATAACTTTCTGATTGTATTTTTTTTTTTTTTTACTTGTGTTAGAAATGCACTTATATAATCTCTCAAATTGTAAGACTCGACGGAAAATAATTACAATTAGATTTTTTTTTTTAAAAAAATGTACTTGTTTGCTTTAAACATTCCCTTATAACAGTGGATCTCAAGTTTTTAGTATTTGAGACCCAACTTTCCATATCAGCTTTAATCATGCGCCCTTTCCAATGATTTTTTGAAGTCCTAATATTTTTTTCCGATATTTATTTTTCTTTTGCTTATATGTATTTACATATTGTAAGGGTGATATTTTATTTTTATATTAACAGAATATATCTTTTCTTATTTGGGTTTCAATTATTATTAGGTTTTATTTCCAATTTTTTTGTTGTCTTTTTTTTATGTCTTTGTGACTCCCTGGATGTTGCACCCCACAGACTGAGAATCACCGCTTTATAACATTTAATTATATATTGTTATTTATTTTGAAATTTAATGTTTGGGATTATGCAGAGATTAATTTCTATAAAGAAAATAAAAACATTCAATAATATAAAACAATGTAAACATCCATGACCACCACTTCTTATGACTGTATAAGCTAATGGGCTTGGATTGAAAACATTAAGGTGTTTTTCAATTTAAGACTCATAGTTTTGTAGTTAAGTGGAGATAAAAGGTGACTGCTGGAGGGTTGTATTAGATCCTAAGATCTATGTGCAGTGCTCTCAGATGCAAGGTTCCTCACTGATGAAAGCCACAAGCTAAAAACTAGTCTGGGGATATTGGATGAGTAGGCACTAGATGGGGATTTTATGCACAAGCTTTCTGGCATCCATTGATTACTCTAGCTTGCTGTGTGTGGCAATACGTATAGTGAGTTTTGCCTGTTTTATAAAACAATGTATTAATGATAATTTTTAGGCCCCTGTGCAAAAAAAAAAGTTCCTTTTAAATATTTAGAACATATACCTTAATGCTTTTTTAAATTTTATACTTATAACAAAAAGCCCCCTAAGATCTAGAAATCTATGTACATTGGTTTGATTTGCTTCGTGATAACTATGTGATTAATATAAAATAACATAAAAAACTTGTTAATTAACATCAATTATCTCTTACCACGATCATTCCCATTCTGTACAATTCTGTATATATTGTGTTTTATCAGTCCTTACTTATGGATTTGAGACTTGGACACTTGACAGAAGAGGAATCCAGAAACTTCACACCACTTAAACAAGTATGGAGAGTTATATGTTAAGAATAACTAGAAGAGATCGAAAACGTAATACATGGATGAGAAAACACGCATATGTTACTGACATTATTGAAAAAATTAAGAGACTGAAGTGGAGTTGGGCTGGTTTCCTAGAAGAGATGATAATATATGGACAGTTGAAATCTTAAACCAGATTCCAAAAGATTATAAAAGATCTAGAAAGAGACCAAATGTATGAAATAAGCAAGTATGTGGGCTAATGTGGAGAAGAGAGGCTAGAGATGAAAAAAGATGGATTGAACTTGGAGAGACCTTCATCCTGCAGTAAATGATAATGATGATGAACATCTCTAATGATTTTTGATAAGCTTCTAAAATAAGTGAACATTTAATCATTTTTTATCTGACAAATAGAATGGTAGTGATATAAGAAAAGGTAGTCAGTATTTGCAAATATATTTAAATGATTCTGTGAGAATCTAGCTTCTGAATTATCTTAGTAATATTTCCAGACTTGACTGTTCATGAATAGATTGCAATGCTAAGTATATATTTTTATTTTAAAAAAACTA
This sequence comes from Epiperipatus broadwayi, assembly GCA_028023455.1. Classification (NCBI taxonomy): domain Eukaryota; kingdom Metazoa; phylum Onychophora; class Udeonychophora; order Euonychophora; family Peripatidae; genus Epiperipatus; species Epiperipatus broadwayi. The sequence continues at coordinate 15,171,654 of JAQFVV010000006.1, forward strand.
CATTCAAAACACTAGTCTTGTATTAAGCATTTTTTTCTTTCCTATTAATAAACTAGACTGTAATTATTTTTTTAAAAAAATACTATTTTCAAATGTTTAGCAATGAACAAAAAAGATTCATCATTCTTGACTAAAAACAAATATAGGCAACATCCTGTCCTCAAAGTCCATAATCCAGCCCGTGTACATTTTTGGATGTCTGAAAATTTCAGATTTTCTACTTAATAGTTATCCATGAGATAAAGTGCTGAGCTTGGCCTGGGATTTTAAATCTAATACTTCAATATCCTAGCACCTCACTGAGGAAGCCAGAAACAGAAACCGGTCTGGGGTTGGGCATATTCTGAAAAGCTTGTTAAGCTTATTAGATAACATTTGTAATACAAGCTTGTTAAAGTAGGTCACGTGATATATGACTTGATTTCTTTGCAATTACATTTCCAAAAATGTATAGTAAAATGGTCACCAATAGAAAATGTTTATTCATTTTTATTAAAAAAAATCTTGTATAAAAAAAAATCCCGCCTCACTTATAATTCCTATGGATAAAACTTCTATACATGGTGATATTCCAGTGTTATGATACTGCATGCAAGCCTTTGATTAAACGCTTCAATTGTTTATTTTTCTTTGAAAGTGAGTTGACCACGCCAGGCCATTCTACATTTCTAGCGATTTTTAGGCCACAGTTCTCAAAACTGCAGGTAATCAAGGTTCTTCAATGACACCTGTAATAAATCTATTAGCATAGTTGTGTAGTAATAGTGTACAGTTGCTGTGCAAGTGTTTATAAAATGAAGTCGTGTTACCTGTGAAGGTATTGTTGGCAATGACCTAAGGTAAAACTCATACATTTAATTTAATTTTACTATTATTATACTTTTTTTTTTTTTATTAGGATAACTATTATCAATGAGATGAGAAAAGTTGATATAGAAGAATCATGCATTTGGAAAGATAAGTGAAACAATATGTATTTTATTGTGGAACAAAATAATAAGCTGATAAATAACAAATATGGAAATAAATAATTTTATACCACTTTTATATTCTTTTATTTTGAACCCCTAAAAATGGTGGCCTTCATCTACATCAGAAAAGTTTAGTCCATTATGTTATATTTATATAAGAAGAGAAGTTTGTTTATAGTTGAAAGCAGAAAAATTGTATAATATAAATTGTAAACAACGGAAACATAAAAAGTGGAAATCATAAAAGCACAATGTTTTCAAAGAAAAAGTAAAGTACTCCAGAAGAAAAGATAAGAAATAATTAATTATAGAAAAAGATTGCTTAAAGAAATAAAAACAAAAGGATAGTCGTTTATTTAATAAGAAATAATGATAATAGATAGACAATTGAAATTTTGAACTGGATTCCAAGAGATTGTAAAAGACCCAGAAAGAGACCACATGTGAGATGGATGGATGAAATAAGTAAGTGTGCAAGGGTGATGTGGAGAAGAGAAGCTAAAGATAGGAAAAGATGGGTTGAACTTGGAGAGATCTTCATCCTGCAGTGGATTGATAATTGTTGATGATGATGATGATGATGAATTAATTACGGAATTTTGAAATGCTAAAGTCTTTTTCGTTTAATTAACGAAATACTAATGGTAAGAAAAAATGGAAATTAAAAACAGGAAAGATTTTATTTGTGATTAAATTAAAATATACTAATTAAATATATTAAGGTGTGATTTAATTTAATTACTGTGAAGATAAGAAAATATGAATGATATAAATAGGGAGAAATTTTGGCTACAACTGTTCTGTTTTCATTGTCTTTCATGGGAGATGTCTTTGTTGTCGAGCAGTTAGTTGAACAAAATCACTGTGAGTGTTAACCTACAGTCATCGAGGAGCTTCCTATTTCAGGTACTAATTACCTGAAGGCTCATGAACTGATTAGGATTCCATATAGATCGTCCTGATCTTATTATTATTTTTATATGCCCAAGGAGGCTTGCAAAGATATTACTACCAGAGGGTAATATGATTTTATTTTGTCAGTTAAACTTTTAATTAATATTGTGGATTGAGAAATTAGAACTAACTCTAGTGAAATACATTTATATGTGCAGATGTGCAGAACAGTATTAAGATTGAATTCTAAATGTTTTGTGCAGAACAGTATTAAGATTTAATTCTAAATGTTTCAGTTAATATAGATTGCATAGTGGTGTTATATATTTTGTCTGTTTATTCAATAAATAAGTTATTTTCATTATATTGGATATTTGAATTTTAAATTCCCAGTTACCGTACTTTACTGCGATCTGATACATTTTCTTGTACACTGAAAAAAATTGTCCAACACCTTACTTAGACTGTCCAAAATTAGATTTAAAATATTTTCACATTTGAGCATTCAGTCTTTTGGATAATACAATTTGAGAATTTTAATTCATTACTTTTAAACTATGCAGTTTATCAGAAGCAAATTTCTTTTCTATTATCATTAATTACAATTAAACTTGCAGATTAGAATAAAAAGTAAATCATGAATTTATAACTGATTGAAGCTTTAACATCCCCCTCCCCCCTGTAGATAGGCCTACTTTACATTACAATAGTATTTTTTTTTTATCTTCATAGTCAGCATATCAATAATCATCTGATTAGTTTAGATTATTATTGGACCTTTATTCTTTAGACCAGCTCAGCGTTTCCCAACCTGTGGTACGCGTACCACTGGTGGTACATGAGTTGCTGGTTGGTGGTACACGAAAAATAATCAATAACGGTGGACATAAAAAATTAAATCATAAAAATATCATAGAAACGTTTTTTCCTATAATTCATAAAAATTATTTTAATGAATAATATTATACAGTAAAGTTGTTAATATGTACAGTCGATGATCAAAAATCCAGCAATTGATATCGTTTTTTTTTTTTTTTTTGGAGTGCACTTTTAAATTTAGCCATTAACCACCAGTAACTTGAGATGTCGCCGCCACTGTTGTGATAGTGCTGCACTCTCATTCACTTCACCGCATGACTTACAAGTGACAGGTTATTGTTTGTGATTGTATCATCTTTGTTTATTAAAATTTATTGATCCCTAAATAACCTGCTTATTCGAACTTAGACAAGAAGCACAGGTTTTTTTTTTAAGACAATCCTTTTGATCTCTCTTCGAAACTGTATGATTTTGATTGGCTTCAGGTGCTTGCATATTTATCTGATATTTTTTGCAAATAAATGAACTTAAATTTGACACTTCAGAATAACTCGATAACGATCTTTAATGTTAATGATAAAATTGAAAGTATGATTAAGAAATTAGATTTTTGGAAATAGTGTATTGAAAACAATCAACCGGAAAAATTCGAAACTCTACATATTTTTTTGTTTGAAAATAAGGTTAGTCTGTCTCAAGATATACAGAAAATATAATAGCACATTTAACAGGATTAAAATTGTCTTTCATGGAATATTTTCCAAAACCCGAAAACACAAATGATAAGTGGATTTCAAACCCCTTCTATGAAGAAAATTTAGAAAAAGCTACATCATTATCAATAAAAGAGAAAGAAAATTTAATAGAATTATTGACACAATCTAATTAATTTTGGTTAAACATTAAAGAATATGAACAGTTTTCTGAGAAAGCTCTTAAATTATTATTACCATTTACTAGTATGGAATTAGTAGAAAGAGCTTTTTCTTCATATATTTTTTTTAAAAAAAAGTATTGAAACAGATTGAATGCAGTATTGAAACAGATTGAATGCAGCTGTAGACTTACGGGTATATCTTGCATCTTCTGAACCAAATTTCAAAAAATTATGTTCTTCGAAACAAGCACAAGGATCTCATTAAATTTATTTTATAAAAACATTTGATTATAATAAAAAAATATATTAATTGGGTTTTTATAATTTTGTGTTTTTATTAAAACCATTTATTAGTAAATGAAATATGACAAAATAGTAGATAAATATGATATTTTGAACAAACACATACATATATGTTACAGTGAGTTTATAATCCAACATGACGTTTAGGCATGTTACAATGTAATTTGTAACATTACGTGATGTGAATACATGGTCACCCTATAATATGTGTAATGCAAATAAAATAACACACTCGCAATAACAAATTTCACAAAATACAATCATTTTTACGAAGTGGTACAATTTAGCATGATATACTACCAAGTGGTACGTGAGCCAAAAAAGGTTGGGAAACGCTGCTTTAGACAATAAAACCAGATACTCATTTACTGACCAATAACTGGATGTTTGGAAGTTGGTTATGGCTCGGCTATCTGGAAAAAAAAAATTTAAGTCCTATTTATGACCTGAAAAGATTAAAGTTTCTCCCAGTCTATATTCGAACCTGACAGATTGTGAGAATATCAGGCAAGAATGCTAACCACAACACCAAAACAGTCTGCAAATTAATAATCCATAATATAGCAAATAAGTATTTCAAACAAATTATTTCTTTTTCTATATATACTTTATTTTAAAAACTATGCTTAATAAAATTTTAATTACTACAATAAATAAGAACTACTCTTGAATACAAAAATTCAAAACCTTAAATATTCAACAAATTCTCTACAACTGAAGAATTCTTGGTAGTGAATGCTTATATTATTATTTTATATAGTCACAGGGCATATATCCCATTTTCTAACATATTTTACATCTATTTAATTTACATAGATGAAAGTGTGTATCAAATTTAATACAATGTAATGAATTCATTTATAAAATAACATTTAACAAATAATAATCATTTTATAAATTAATGGACTTAGAAATATATACACACAAACTTGGATAGATGAAATTTCTAATCACAGTGCTTCAAACATTTATAGTGTGGTGATTATACCAAAACTAATTGCTTTGAAGTGTGTAATGCATTTTGGAATCATCTCTCAATAGCCGCTTAAAGCATCGCTAATTTTCCACACAGAAGAACCGATCTTCTTATATCAATGTTTATCTTTGCCAAATTGGCCGATTTATAAAAGATTATTGTATTCATAAATGCTGCTTTAATATTAAGTTGGTTGTTCTAAAATTATTAATATAAGATCAGGTGTTAGAGGTGATATTCTAGACAGTTGATGAGAAGGATCCTAAAATGCATTGCAGACACGCAAAGGGATTGGTCAGTTTTTTACATAGTATGGTGATCAAATAATAAATGTTTGAAGCACTGTGATTGGCACTTACATCTATCAATCAAAATTTATTTATAAATATCTTCAAAGATAATGATAACAACTACACAGGTAAAAAAGTTACCTTTCAGATTCACTTTCTTCAGACCAACAAATTTTTTCGATAAAATATAATGTAATCAAAGATAAAATTTCCACAATTATATCTGAATTCCATATATTCTAAAATATAACATATATGCATATATATAAGTCAGACTCTGATTATTGATTTTGCAGTGAAATATAAAAAATGTGTAAAAACTTCAGATTTTGAATCAAGGTTTATATATATAAACCTAATCACAAACAAATAAATCCGAATACAATATGGAGATAATTCACAAGAATCGTTTAAATGATTTTGCAAATCACAGCTTTATCAAATATGTAACAATAAAAACATAAACTTATTCAATGAACAAACAAGTTTGAATATATTATTAAGATAATTCACAATCTATTATTCCCAAAAAATCATTTAAATGAGTTTCTAAATGATGACCCTTTTATTATATCAATTTAGTTTGTCCGATAAAAGATGACTTTCATTTATTACTATATAATAAACTGAAGATCAGATAAAAGTGATAATCTTTTATCTTAGGAATGTATTTTGGACTTGTTTTTCTCTATGAATAAGTTAATTATTATATGTACGAGATGTGATAATTTAATTCCTGGAATGCCTTTGTAAAATATACACGTGAAGGTGTACCCTAGTGGCTACTGTCATCTTCAGAATATTCCCCTTGTGCATTTATAAACTGATTAAAATGGCATTCCCATTTCTAAAAGTACATCTGGAACTCAATTTCAAGAATATTGTTCAGCAGCTCACATTTTTTTAAATATCAGTTACAGTAGAATTTCTTAGTCCTTTTGGTGCAGTTTTTAATTTTGGAAAAAAACCAAAATCACAGGGAGTTAAATCAGATAAATCGGCAGGAAAGTCTAGTTGTGCAATTGATTTTTTAGCCAAAAAGCCTTAGTTCACCATCAAGATCTGAGGTACAAACTTCACAGAAATCTTTCTCGTGCCCAATTCTTTATTTAAAATTAGCCTAAATGTTACTCGATTAATCTGCAATTCTTCAGCTATCAATCTCACACTTAATCATCTGTTAAAACGTATTGTATCTCACACTTTGTTAACATTAACGTCAGTCTTTTTTTGGGGGGGTTGGGGTTCTACTTCTGGAATCATCTGTCATACCTTCTCATTGATTTTTGAGCTTCTTATGCCACTCAATCACACTCAATTTCTTCATAGCACTATCAGCAGACGCTACTTGCAACAGTTGTAATGTTTCAGTAGGACCTTTCCAGTTTTTCAAACAAAATTTTATATTAATATTTTGCTCAAAATATTAATATTAATATTTATTTTCTTCTCAATAGGTAACTAACAACTAGATCTATCAGCTTAAAATTTACAAACATGTTAGTTTAAACATGTTCAAACAAAAATACTCATGGATAAGGCCATTCTAAGAATTAAATTGTCACACCTCATATACCCCCAAAAGCTGGTTATATATCATCTTACATAATAAAAGTTAAACATTGTTGAAATCCAAGTGAAATAAAGAGGTGATTTGCCTGATATAGAATAAGATGGAATGTTAAAAAAACTGAAAAATGTAATATCAATAATACTCACAAATACAAAGATACCAGATTTTCCTAAAAACAACTACAAAAATAGTAATAACACAAATGGAACAATTCAACAGAAAATGTTCTAATAGGACAAAGGTATGCAGAAAAGAAGAACCATGAAAATAATTTCCTAAAAACAACTACAAAAATAGTAATAACACAAATGGAACAATTCAACAGAAAATGTTCTAATAAGACAAATGGTATGCAGAAAAAAAGAACTATGAAAATAATTTAAAATAAATTATTTAGAAGTGAATTGTGGACTTTCTAAAAATGAAAGTTAATGATGACATGAAAAACTATAACTGAAATGTCAAAAAAAAAAAAAACAATCCCAAAGGTATTAGAAGAAAAGTCATTTCAATAATGAAAAAAATGACACAATTCCTAAAAACAGGAAAGACCTCATGAAATGTGGTAAAATTCTATAAGAACTACCATATTTTCTGGCATATAGGAAGCACTTTTTTCCTCTCAAAATACACCTAAAATATGGGGTGCCTTTTATGGGACAATAATCAAAATTATGAGTTGAAATTTCAGTCAGAAAACTTCTGATTTATATTAAAATACTGAGATGGTTATGTGTCTCATGCCACACAACATAATAGAGTGTGTGCATATATATATATATAAGGTTGAAAGGAAAATAAGCATACAATTTCTAATTCTTCTTTCTTAAAAATGATGATGACAGTAGGCATGCTAATGGGTGATAGTTAAAAGTAAATGGTCTGGAAAATAGTTTACTAATCTCAATATTAGTATCAATTAAAAATACTCAACAGTATAAACTTTCCAATATATTTGACACATCTTCCATTTTTCTTGCATTGTTTATATTAAATCTTTAAAAAAATTACACCCTTTCCACAATGCTTTATTTAATAGTTTCGATTGTCTAGCAATTTTCTTCAGAGCTCTTAATTTCTATCCAATTATTAAGATCTGACGACAGACTGCTGTACAGGCATTAAATAAAGCATGATGGAAAGTACATAGATCAATATAAAGTTAAGATTACTTTAAGCTCTTAAATCTTGCAGTACTAAGTTTTTTTAAGACAATTGATAAATCATAGGCTTGCAAATGAGATGTACTATCGATAAACGAACTACATGCTGTACAGTTTAATAAAATAGGAGACATATGAGTCGTTATGTTTGAACTCGTAAACTAGCAGCAACAATGCCTAGCACTAACAGTATGAAACAAATAAATATGTGTTCTCTTATAGCATTTATTATTAAATAAAAAATAATAATAAAATAAGCATGTTTAAAAAATATTTGCTCTTTATTACATATTGGTAATTACAAGCTATATAGGTCATGTGATTTATCACTTGGTTTTATTACAATTATAATTTTTGTTATTGAAGCTTTGGCTGTATTAAATTGCTAAGGCTATTAATATATGGAGTATCTGAATTTAGTTCAGGCCCATACAGCTATTTTAGTTGGAGAGTTGACTTTGAAGACATTAGATGTCTGAAAGTTTCAGATCTTAATAGTTAAGTATTAGATAAATGCTTGATTAGAGTTGGTATTTTTGAATCTGATGTCCTAGCTCATCACTGAAGGGAGCCATAGTTCGAAACCAGTCTGGGGATGAGGACAATCATAGATACAGATTTGAATGCGTTCTCTTATAGCATTTATCATAAAAAAAATTAAATAAAAAAACAATAATAAAATAAGCTTGTTTAGAAATTTGCTCTTTATTATATACTTATATAAGTATATTTACCTTTCAATTTTAGAACAAAGCCCTTAGGCATCGAAATAATAATATAAACCGTGGGTGGCCTTTAAATTCACCTACATCCCTCTTTAGTACCTTTAGTGGGGATTAAGCTGAGTATGAAGATCAGTCAGATCCTTCTTGAGTTGATAACTTTTCCTTTTTGTGGTCTTCAAAACTTTACTATTTATAGCCAGACCCTTTCTCCCCAATCAGATTCAGTGAGATCCTGACTATTGGTCCATTAGGGTCATTAGTTAATGTTTTATCTATAATCTATCATTGGTTTGTGGCGATAAATACTCAATCTGATCTTAAATAAAAATGAGTATATACTATTCTTTGTATTTATTAAAATTAATGTGTACATGTATTTTCTCACGCAGTACACTGCATTATCCCCTCCTACTCCTGAAAAATGGATGCTTCTCTGGAGTCACACATATAGTCTTTTAAATATGTAGATGGATAATGAATGACGGTGACATCTATTTTCTTCCTGCTGACCGGTAGTATTCATTTGGGGCTGTCGGATCTCTTGTTCATCTGAATTTGACACTGATTCCTCATCCATTTTCGTACAAGCCTTTGGTCATTTTCATCAGGTATATTCTTGTTTTCTGATGACACCTCTGTATGAGTTTTAACTGCATAATCACAGTTTACTTCCGATCAATTTTTCCGACATAGTTTATTTGCTAATGGTAGCATGCTCCTAATCACAGTTTGTATTTCAACTATTTGGCCTGAAATAACTTTGATTGTTTGACCTTCAATCCATGCCTTTGATAGACATATCCATGTTTTCTCCAACCATCCATGTATTTTGGTTGATTGATGCTTGTCATATAAATCCCTCCATTTAACATCCAGATCCTGTCCCAGTGATCTATCTCATGCTCTAAATTTCTTCCCTGATGACAGAGCCCATAGTCAGCTTTAAATCTGTTTAGATTTGAATCACTTTCCATTCAGTGGCTCATCCATTTTTTTCTCTCTAATGACTGGGAGTTTTCTTACTTTTTTTTCTATACTACGGGTTATACTGTTCATCTTTTTGATTCACTCTTAGTGCATTGACCTCATGGTCATTTCTTTTAGCCTGGAACTTACTGAAGAGTTTAACTCCTACCTGTTAACTGTTAGATTTATTTTTATCAAAGGTAGTGAGCAGATCTGCCATCTGTTCAATGGTTTTACTTCTAGTATCTATTATATAAATGCTCCACTGGATTTGGAAAGCTTCACCTTACTATTTTGATAATTTGGTTTTCTGTTACTGGACATGCTGTTAATGCCTATAGCCACTACATTTGGCATTTCCCCAGCTGCATTCCCATGCAATGTAAACAATTTTTCCACAATGATAACATTCCATTTTCTCATTTGGTGTCTCTTCTGCCCAACTTGCCTTGATGATTGAAATTTGTTTTGTACCATCCATATGTGTTGGAATTCTCTAGTTACATAACACTAACTCCTAAATTATGCCTCTTTTGATGGCCTCAGGATATGTTAGATCTGGGATAGCTAATGATTGTTGATGGAGTCTATCATCACTCATCCCCCATAAAAACTGCTCTAACAATGCTTCCTCTAAGTAGTCTCCATAGGCACAATTTCTCACAAAGTTCTTCAAACCCATGTTGAAATCTCTACAACCCCCCCCCTCACTTGGCATGTGTTACACAAATGCAGGCGAGCTATGTGCTTAGATGGCTCTGGGATAAAATGATTGCTAAGTCACTTAACTAATTCGATACAAGGTAGACTTTCAGGGTTTTCAGCTTCGCACAGCTGGTTTGCAACCTCAATTATTCTTCGTCCTCTGAAAAGAACTAGTGGCAATTTTTGTTATATTATCTTAAATTTTATTAATAATAAAATTTATCTATACGTTTTGTATAGATAGGCCACTCAGAGGAATTACTAATGTCAAATTCATCTATTCTCAACTGAGCTGTAGCCATGTTCCTTACTAACGGCTTGCATATCAATACTTTTAATCAATTTAAACACTGTCCAACTTTTAAATTTTACTAACTGATGATTTGTGCTTTGACAATCTCATGTTCTTCCATTTGACTGTCAAACTGTGCCAATTATTTGCAACGTTCGAACACTATAACTAACAGCAATCGTGTCTAACACTAAGAGTATGAAGCAAATAACATATATAAATATAGAAGCTCTCAGAGCCCAGAAGTTTAAAAGTAATAATTGACTAATAAGTTATTCTTACAGTTAGATTAACTCTTGCACACACATATGTTTATTTACAGAATATATATATATATACTTATATAGATATATTTACCTTTTCGATTTATGAGAAAAGCCCTTAGGCATAAAAAATAATAATATAGACCGTGGACAATCTTACAAATTCCACTAGATCCCTCTTTAATACTTTCAGCAGGAATTAAGCTGTGTATGAAGGTCAGTCCAGATCCTTTTTGAATCTTCTTCATCCGCTTTGATAACCTTTCCTTGTCGTGGCCCTCAAACCTTTACTATTTATAGTCAGATCCCCCAATTGGACTCAATGTGCATTATCATCTATTGGTCCATTAAAGTCATTAGTTAATGTTTTAACTATAATCTATCGTTGGTTTATGGCAATGAATGCTACAATCCGATCTTAGATAAGAGGGGGGTCTAAGCTATTCCTTTTATTTATTAAAATTAATGTCCTGTGCAGCACACTGCACGAGTTAGATTACTAAATCGATTTCCAGATGAGGAAACTAAACAAGAAAAAAATTTCTTTGGTCAATTAATTGGAATTGTTATGCTTTAATTGCTATTTAGGTGTTCAAATGGCACGACTTCCTGAGCAAGTGACCATAAGATTATTTGATAACTAGCCATGAGAATTATTTTTCCTAAAAATATTAAAACTGAATTGAATAAAAAATATTATATTTCCAATCATGATCCTTAAGAGTGTATTAGCTCATGCATATTCCTAATAATAATTATGCAACTATAGTAGTAGTGCTGTCAAAGAAAAAAAATACAACCAAAAAGAATTTTGATTATGTGATATTTGAATATGATACACATTTTGCTTACGATTTTATTTTCATTAATTTTAAATTATTTTAAGCCTTCCGATATCCACTGCAATTTATTTTCAAGCTTTCAACGTGAATACTGAAAATGGTTAATAGCGAATGCTACGAAATATAAATGTTTAACAAATATACGCATATCCGTGATTCAATTTAATTTAAAAATTGTACATATTAAAATAAAAACAGGAATATTGTAATTATTGAAAAGAAGAAAAATGGGTGCATTAAATACAGTGTTTCATGCATAGATAATTTATTCTTTCGAACATATGACTAATTTTAGTACTACATAAATTATTTTCATTTTATCACTTAAAGAAAGACTTCAAGACTTGGCAGAATTTTCACCATAATTAACTTCAACTTTGAAACCACTTTAAACAAAATTTTATCCCATAATTCATTGCAGCAATACAGCATAAAATAATATTTTCACTTTTGTAATAACTATGACTGAGCATTGCACAAAGTGTATGAAATCATGTGACTGATTAGCATATTGTATAAGAACACACAATTGACTATTGTAATAAGTATATAAAACTACATGAATGAATACTGAATTGAATGTGTGAAATTATGTCTGAGTACGGCACTGAGTATGTACGCCTATGTGACTGTGCACTCAACTGGGGTATATATCATGTGACTGAATACTGTACTGTATGAGTGGAGTGACTCACTACTACACAAGAGTGTATGAGGATGAGGGAACAATTAATGTCAGCCATACAAATAGGCTGGTATCAAATTTTACAAATTCACATTTATGAATTTCTCTTTTTTTTTCCACTTAACTTTTTTTACAAATTGTAAATTATTAAAATTGTGGAAAGTGAATCCATAGATAAGCGATAATACAGTATTTGCTTTTGAGATAACACTTTTTACATCCAATTAATCATTCTTGTCAGTCAAAAAAAAATTATTTTTTTGTTTCTTTTATTTCAACTTAATTGCTAATATATGTAAAAATAAAGGAGTTGCTTGTAATTTTTTCTATTAAGATTTTTTTAAAAAAACAATTTTATAACACATATTTATAAACATGCATGCACACTATACGAAACCATTAAAACACCACATAATCATCTTTTCTTATGCTTACACAAGATGTCAAAACAATAACAAATTTTTTCACACAATAGCACTTCCTAGTTCGAGCTCTAGTAATCAATAAATGCTAGAGGGTAGTACATCATAATCCCTATCCGGTGCCTATCTATCAAATATCCCCAGTCTAGTTTTTAGCTTATGGCTTTTATCAGTGAGGAGCTTGAATCCTGGAGCAGTGCAATTGGATCTTTGGATACAATGCACTGTTTCAGCATCCATCTTTTACAAGTATATTAGCTTGGATTGAAAACATTAATGTCCTTTCAGTTTGTAATAATTAGCTTTACAGTGAACCAAAAAGCTTAAAAGGTGGGTGTTGGAGACTGCATTGAATCCAAAGATCCAGGTGCATTGCTCCCAGATCCAACCTCACTGATATAAGACAAACTAGAAATTAGTTTGGTGATGTTGGATGGACTACTGGATAAGGATTATAATGTATAATCTTCCAACATCTATTGAGAGCTTGCATTAGATATGAGAAAAAATTTTCTACTGTTTTTACACTATATGTATATATGTAATTTGTAGATATTATTTATATAGGTATCACACAGATAATATAGGATAAGTATTACATTCACACACATACCTCTTGTCCTGCTGCAGCATCCAATAGTTGAGAAAGAAAATTACAAAATACAGTAGGAAAATCAGTTAAGGCTAAAAACTGTATTAATTTATTTGTATCCCTAAATAAATAAATAAAACATAAAACCAATAAGATCAAACATAACAAACAAATATTTATTAATAATGTTAAGTATTATGTATAAAAACAAACATATAATTACATGAATACATTTTGCCAAAAAATTCAAAATGTTATTTTAATTTGGAAATGGTCAGTGCCCTTAGGAGCTCCGCCGCTGGCATTATATTACAATCATATTTTTAAGCAGCATTGACATTCACCTGACCAATTCAGATTAACCAGTAAACTTTGCCCTCTAACTAATAATAACTGTAGACCCAAAACTATAAATCAAAATTTAATAAGAAATATTCCATTCAGGTTACGATGTCTGATGAAAAAATATAGAGCTGATCTCTACTAATTTAAAAATATATCTATTACATGGAAAATGAATCGTGAAAAAGATAAGTCATAAACAACAAATAAGACTGACAAAACTAATGATAAATATTATTAGCAGAAATCACTTCCCATTAATCAAGATCATAAAAATGTTAGTGAAGCTAAGAAAAAAAAGTTACATTCTGAAGCAGTAAAGTTTCAATATTCTAGGTGAAAATAATTTAAATCGTTGGGAATTAAAACAAAAGTAACAAAGCAGAAAAGGAAACAGAATCCCAGTAGCCAAAATTATATTTATCAAAACTGTACGAAAAGTTTAAACCAATGAATTTACCATTTAAAAAAAAATGCTGCATCCATAACAGGCAAATCATATTACTTAATCATCTTTGCACCACAATAAACGGATGAGGGCTAAAATAGTCTATGAATCCATAAGTATGACTTAAGTTACGAACACACAAAAAAGATTTCATATGCCAATAAACAAGCTAGACCTATATACCAAATATGGAAATAGGTGTTAAGACATTCCAGATTAATTACAGTAAATGGTAAAACAACTGCTGAGCAGACCAAAGAAAATTCTGAATATAGAAAGCTCACATACTAGGTTTCAAGACATTGATCAAATCAGAGATCAAAAAATCAACTACTTGCATAAGGTCAAACACAAAAAAAATTATTGACATACCAGAATAGTACCACGATAATAAGATCATTCTACAGAACTTAAAAATCCTCTGTGAAGATTATCTTTTTATAATAAGAGAAAAGGCTTTAGCATGACTCTATATTTGAACAGCACAGATAAATGATAACATTGAGAAGTATTATCAAAGATCAAGCAATTGATTCATAATAGCATTAAAAAAAAGGTAGAAACTAGTTAGAAACACAAATAATGTTAGTGAGAATAGATTTATTATCACTTCAGTCAATTGAAGATAGTAGTAAACAATAAGTGGGACATCACTGTCCCAATTATTAAGGTAATAAAACATATTTAAAATATTCTTATACTAACATGCATATAAACTAAATCCATGCACATGCATTAATTATGGCTAGGGATAGCCCACAAAAAGTCAGTCGATCAGCCTAAACTATGTAATGAGTACGTGTTTTGAATACAGTGATAAGGAGTAATTGTTTGATCATTTTTCCCAAGTTAAAAGAAACTTTTTTGAAATGAAGAGATGGGCGTGTGAAATAAGTGTGTGTTTATAAAGGAGAATGACAACAATTTTATAAAGAAAGAAGTTATGTTCTGATAATTACCTGATGTTTATTTAATAATAAATAAATATATCACTGATTGACTTATATACTTTGTTCAATCTAATATAAATTCTCCTTCAATTTTTTTAGACTGATATCAAGAGTTTCCAAAAATATTTTCAATACCATCATTATTGAACACATGTTCAAGCCTTCATTAAACACAGGGTCAAATGTTTTGACAGAAACGAAAGCTCAAATATATTTTTAAAAGTTACAAAAAGAATCCAAATATTAAAATATTTGGTTATTTACTCATAATTAAGTTTCAGTAAGAATGCGTTTAGTAAATTCTAAGTAATTACACCAACATCATTCAGTCAAAAACATCGTAAATAGTAATTTAAAGTGAGTATCTACTCACGCTCTCTTCAACAGTTCTTCAGATTTGCTCATATAAAAGAATTTGAGTCGTAGGAATAAGAGGTATTCTTTTTATTCCTGCATAAATACTATATCTTGGATTGAAGAGGAGAGTATTCATTTATTTAACACTCTCAAAAGGCGCGTGCTCAATTAGCTTGAAAGGCTGATATTGGAATGAAATATAATTACAAGCACGGCGCTAGATAAAATATTTGCTTATTTAATCATAAATAATAGGAGTAAAAGTTAGTGATTGCCTCACTATCAAAGGTTGTCAATCTGAATGCAGCATTAATATCTAGTGATAATTAATTATAACCCTGAAGTAGAGTAAGTATTGCACCTAAAGTAATGGCAAAATTCAATTAATACTATTAATTGCTGATGAATCCTCAGGTAATAAAAAGAAACTGGTAAAATCGTATGAGATTATAGGAGATAAAATATGGGACAATTGAAGATAAAAAGAATGAAGTGAAATGTAAAAAAAGATAGAACACATAGAGCATAATATACTACTCCAGTATAACAATAGATGCTACTAGCGAAAATTCCTAAAGCTAGAAAATAAACACCAAAGCAAATAAATCATTTTATTCCAAATAGCACTAACCTAACAAAAGCATTGTCAGTAATATAAATTAAACCTTAGCTACCAAAAAAAGGACTACAAAAAGCTCAAAATCTATCCAAAATTTCATTGAAAAGAAATTTTCTAGATTACATCAAAAGTTAATCCATGATGATGAGAAGGGGAGCAGAAATAAACAAAATATAAATTCATTAAATATATACAATTACAAAATATCCATCAAAAGTTTTATATATTATTAGAAAGTGTAACTTTCCAAAAAGATAAATATAATTAAAAAAAATTGTTAAAGGTATCTATATATAGAATGAGAAAATAAGGGTTTAAGACACTTATTAATTTAGATTTATATATATATATGAAAGTGGAAGGGATTTGAACTCAGACTTCTAAGCTACCCATTCCATCTTATACAACCGATACATATGACCACATATATGTGAAAAAGATAAATGGTCTTGAATATATGTATTTTGTGCTGAACCAACACTCATCAGTTGGACCATCATCTCCCACACATATATATATAATCAGTGCTCAATTTGTATTAAAATAGAAATCTTTAAACTTTAATGGACAGGCTTCAATCTTCTCCACCATCCAATTCTTCAGACATCCATATCATTGAAAATCTGATGATGGAAGACTCAAAGCCCTTGTTGATGCCAATCTTATTGTCATATCCAAGCTGACTTTAAGATACTCTGACCCTCATGAATAGGACCTTAATAATGTCCCTTTAAATACATAGAAGTGGATTAGCAGACTACAGGTTAAATATGTAATATTTAAATACAAGTATATTGTCAATACTGAACTTGATGGCATTGGAAGGGATTTAAACTCAGACTTTCAAGCTCTCTACAAACTATCCATTCTATCTTATACAACCAAAACATATGACCACATACATGTCAAAAAGATTAATGATCTCCAATATACAAATTTTGTGCTGCACCAACACTCATCAGTTGCTCCAGATCATCTTCTCCCACACGTATATATAATCAATGCACAGTTTATATTAAGATAGAAAATCTTCAAACTTTAATGAACAGGCTTCCATTTTCCCCACCTTCCAAAAACCTTCAGCCATCCATAGCATTGAAAATCTGATGAAATACTAAATACGTATATTGGAGATCATTTATCTTTTTCACATGTATGTGGTAAAGGGTATCGACTATATAAGATGGAGTGGACATCTGTAGATAGCTTGATAGTCTGAGTTCAAATCTCTTCCAACTTGTATTTAAATATTATATATATGAAATATAATATTTTAATGATAGCAAAAATATAAGGTGCAATTTAAGTTCAACCACTGGTCATTTTATGACTTGAATTCAAATCTAGGCCAAGTAAACCTTTAACACTTTTTCAAGGGATTAACATTTGTCTTTGAGGTAGCATCACACAATTAATCCAAATGATTACTCCATATTAGCTGATAAAAGGACCTTGAGGTAGCCATCACACAATCAATCCAAATGATTACTCCATATTAGCTGATAAATGGATATCTACCCATACCTAGCTAGAAGCCAAAATAAGAAGGGAAAACCATTTAACATTCACTATTCAACAATTGACAAGTCTGGTGAATACTGCCTTCTATTTCAGTGTTTTCTATAAGAAATTGTTGGAATTTTGCTTTGCAGTGGGAAGAGCTGTTTTACTTTTACCTAAATGTATATGTAGGATTATCAGTTTATGGTAGTAATTAACCAAATCATTAATGCTAAAAGCATTGCCACTGCAATCAAAGATCATTCATTACACTGGTAAATGGTCAGCAAACTTATTATTAATGAATAGAATTGTAACACTTTCGTTAAAGATTGCTCTATGGGATAAAAAGACCCACTGGTACTAATTTTCCAAGCATTTACACTTAGTTCCTACCAACTTTTTCCCTGGTATTCCGAAAAATCAGAGAATAATAAATTCTTTACATAAAATTCCTTTTTCAGCACCTGCTTTGGTTCACTTTTCAAATGTTACTAATCTATTTAACGTTAACAAATTATTTCTGACATAAAACCATTCTGTGTCCAATAATGGAATTAAAACAAACAATAATAATATAAATAATTAAAACAAATCAAAACCCTCATATATAAATTCAATAATTACAAAATAATTGACTATATCATAACAATATGTGGTGCTTGTCTTATAGATAAAGATGCCGTTGGATGGCACCGTTTTCAAGCTAAAACTATAAAATATGACCATTCCCAGGCTGTTGATTATAATAATTTTGCTGTGCTTTTTTGTAATGCGAAAATAAAAACAACAAAATCGTCTTTTATAAATATTATTTTTTATTAATGTATACAATTTAAATGATAATAATAAATGTAAAATAAAATCAACAAATTACAATTTGATTCGTGTTTTTTCTATCGTATATTTTTTTAATTGTGTTACGGCTTTTTTTTTATCAATTTTCTATCGGATATTTTTTTACTTGTGTTACGACTTTTTTTGTTGTTGTTGTTTAACTAAAAAATAATAATCGTAATAAAAAGTAAAATTTCTTAGTCTATTTTTTATTTTTTTAATCTTCATTTTACATTTCTTTTTTTTTTTACAGACAAAGAGATATTACGGCTATTTTTTACTTCAAATAGAATGACAATAAAAAGTAAGTTGTTTTGGTTAGTTTTAGGGTTAGTGTTCTGTTGTTTGTAATGCTAAAATAAAAAAATTCAAAATCGTAACCGTACTCAGACAAAATAAAGAAACTCAAACTTTTTTAAACAACAACAAACACATATAAATGTCTTCTTTACTTATTAAACATGTTTATAATATTTGCTTTTTATGAAATTTACAAAAAAACGTGTATATTTGTACTTTTCTTACTGGATATTTTTTTGGTACCGCTCTTTTTTACTTCAAAAATATACACACGGTGTCTCGTGGAATGTTACGAACAGTATGTTACTTGACGCGTTACCTAATTGCAACTCACTAAAAACATAGATATTTAACATTTTCCCAATTAAAACTTCAAGACAGTACGTTGTAAAAAGTCTTAGAATTATTACTTTAAAAAATCTGAACATTTCAATACTTTAAAATCCAATGAAAACAACATTTCCATCCAATTCAAATACAAACTCTCTCATCAAGCCGTAACTATTTTATAAACTGTGCAAATTCGGAAAATGTAATTGCTGCGATGTGACATACATGCTGTACTGCGACGCGACATAGCGGCCTGCATTCTGTAGCACAACAAAAAAGTTGTATTATAGAAAATGCGGGTTCGAATGTGTCAGCCGCGGAAACAGCATTTTTATGTGTTTTAGTGCGAAAACTGCGCCATAGAGCAGCGTCTTTAGCTATAAGATGAGTACCCAATATGTTAAATAAATATTACATGCATTTTTTTATACAATTGTATATATAGGAAATCGTAACTATATAGGTCATCATTCAGTATATTTTGGCATCTTCATGAATAATCAACTATAAAATAATATGACAAAATCACTCTCTGCTTCATAAAATGGAAGCTTCCTGGACAAATTATTTACAAAATAAACCATTTCATATTGCATAAGCTTAAAAAAATATGTATGCTCAAACACATATAAAAAGTGAGAATGATTTTAAAATGACGTATCCAATTCAACACCAGGAAGCTGTCATTAGAACTTATGGTAAAAAGTAATTAGTAATCATCTAAAATCAAAAGGCTACGTTTAAAAATTTTTTAACAAAACCATACTGCGAATAAAAATTAATGGAACTTTAATTAGGAAAAAGACATCTTTCATTAGTTAAAGAAATTTAAGGGTGGTTATTATCATTCTTATTTTGTCTTTATATACAATGTATAATTTATTTATTTTAATTTAAATTAATAGAGAAGGATAAATTTTAAATATTGATCATGTGAGAAAATTTCTAACTCATATTTAAAGCTGCAAAAAGTAAAATATTGATCTGTAACGTCCATACAATGACTTTTTTTAAAAAAAAAAAAACATTTCTGATATACGAAATTAGTAATTACAAAAAATATTTTCTTGCCAAATATTAGTTTTTGTACAAGTCATTTATTTAGAAAATTTTTTTAAAAAGACACCTAATCTAAAGGTAATTTTAAATAACGGGAGAGAAGAAAAAAAAACAAAAAGATGCTAGAGAAATTTAAGAATATAGTAGTTTTAATTAAAACAGGCAAAACTCACTATACACATATTGACATACACAACAAGCTAAAGTAATCAATGGATGCCAGAAGGCTTGTGCATAAAATCCCCATCTAGTGCCTACTCATCCAATATCCCCAGACTAGTTTCTGGCTTGTGGCCTTCGTCAGTGATTACTCTAGCTTGCTGTGTGTAGCAAGATGTGTATAGTGAGTTTTGCCTGTTTTAACAACAGTTATTCACAAGCATAAGGAGTGATGGTCATGTGATGTTTATTAGTTTTAAATAACTAGGAGAAAAAGCAAATAGTGTTTGTCTTTTTTTAAAACAAACATTTAACACTTTTTCTTTAAAAGTAAAGATTGATATGGGGAGAAGTAAATGTTAATTCTGTATTTGTTAATTTATAATTTGTTTTTATCTTTTTTGTGTGTTTAATATTTCTCATTTAAATATGGTACAATATGATAAAATGTTAATATTTATGCAGTGATTAACTTTATTCAATGCCACCTGACTCCATCACATGAATGATTCCAGCATATATATTGCTATTATAGCAGCATAATTTTCCTCTATCTCTACGACAGTTACTGCAAACTTTAGTAAATAATAATAGAGGCCGGATGACAGTGCTTATTAAATCCCTATTCTGTGAATTAGATTCTAAGGTCTCGATGCAATGGTCCTAGATCCAAATCTCCACAATTAAGAAAGCCATAAGCTTGAAACTAGTATGAGAATTTTTCGACAGGATAGCATAGAATAGGGATTTAATAAGTTCTATCATTCTAAAGCTCTCGATGCAATGGTCCTAGATCCAAATCTCCACAATTATGAAAGCCATAAGCTTGAAACTAGTATGAGAATTTTTCAACAGGATAGCATAGAATAGGGATTTAATAAGTTCTATCACCAGATATCTATTATCACTTACTGATGCTTACAGTAAGCGGCATAAAGATGGTGGAAAATTATGTTGCCACTTTAGCATCCATACATAAAAAGTAAATATCTCAATTCTACCACTGTACTGGTCAAACCTTATTTCTATGGAAATTTGACTCCTATTGTTCAATAATTCAATCATGATTATTTTGAAACCAATTAAATATGAAGATCATTGCAAGTTCTATTGCCTAATTATAGGTAATAAAACAATCTTTAAATGGTATACTGCAAGGCAAAAGTTTCCCCAGTAGTACCCTATAAAATATCAGTAAAGACAAAGTATTATTCATTAGGCTTTCCAATTGCTGGATAGTGAGGATTTGAGCATTTTTCATCCTTATTTTATTCGGTAGTTAAGAAAAGCTGATACCCATTTTCCAACCAACGTAGAATAATTAGCTAAATTGAAATTTGTGCCATCTACTCGAAAAACAAGATACGACCGATTATTCAATGATTACTCAGCCTGAATTCGAACTCATATTGTAAGCATGGCAGGCAGATGTATTATCACTGCACCATAGTCCCCTACCATATCTAATATGTATGCTTTTCAAAAAAACATTGTTATATATTTATATATCAATCCAAATTTTAATAAATTTCATTGAATGAAGAAATTTAAAGGGATGAGTGAATAAAAGCAAACAAACTTAAAATGGCTTACCTTATAATTGACACAGCATTTTTAATAGCTTTGCAAATCTGTAGGAACTTGGCATTTGCTTCAGAATTACCTGTCAATATAATTTCACTTGACATCTTAAAACCTAAAAGCAATTTATTTATGAAAGGTCTTTCTAACAACAAAGATTCTATATCATTATCCTTATTAACATTCTGCATTTCCATTCGAAGCACTGTTTTTTGAAATTCTGAATCGCTTTCTGTGCACGGTGGCTACAAAAAGATAAATAAATAAAAATTTAAAACACACACAATCATACAACACATTATTTACATTTTCTTTTCATTGCAAGAATATATACTAAAAACAAATTTTGTTTAGTAACAGAAATAATCTACTCAAGATGTTTTTAATAACTTAATATTTGTGTTAATATTAAAAATGCACACGCATATATAATTCGGCTATATATAGATAACTCAAATCAAATAAATAAATAACAAACTTTTACTGATTTCTTCTAGCGCTTTCAAAGGTATAACCTTCAACCTTCATTTTCAAGAAGTACAATATTTCTTCATTTTCACGAAGTGCAAATGTGCAAAATAGGACAGATTAAATATGCAAATATGGGTAGGAAAATTTTAAATTTGTCATTTCTTACATGTGGCGTAAAACGACTTTCTTTTATTCATCACGTGCACATCCGATATAATATAGCACGCCTCTTTCACTTTCCTATGCAATTTGTGCCGCTCTCTGCACATAACCCGAGGCTTATCAGGCCTGCATTAGTGGCCCATAGCAACAGCGTGCTGTACAAAAATAGAGGGGTGGGATGGTTCGACAGAGACCTTATTATATGCATATATGTGCTGGGCCAGTCTTGTCTGGATGGATGCCCTTGTTTCCCCATAATATGCCGCTGGGCAATTGTTATTGCTACATGCAATCTTGTAAACCGCTCGCTGGGTATATATTGGGGGGATATAGTCCTTAGTATTATTTATACTTCTGTTGAGATTAAGATGTTTAAAAAAAACCAAATAGTTAGTTGCGCAGAAAGTCATGTGTCATTTAAGCACCATAAATGACAAGCTGTACTTTAATCTAGATCTTTTAGCTCAAAAGTCTGCCACTCTACGATTACCATAAACTGCACAAGGAGGGTAAGATAATGAACAGACCCTACTTATAACAATAACTGCTTTTTTTTTTGTTTGTTACCCATTTTTAAAAAAAGTTTACCAAGTTGGTATCCTGATTTATCATTCATAATATTGTAAAACATAATTTCTATAAAAACTTTCAAAATCAGGAATTCATTTTTTGTTGTAAATAAAAAAATTTAATAATTAATGTAAATATATACTTAGTAATGATTTTTGCATTATTATATGTTAATAGATGCAATTTTTGGTAGCCCCAAATTTCAAACCCGTACTATAGTGGCCAAACTTGATGCTGCTAACAGAAATTATACTGCAAAACAACAAATCAAATCTTTATAAAAAACCAAATGTTGTCTTACATATATACAGACATTTGACTATTCCCAGAGGCAAAACTCTCCATACAGTAGTGCCACTCAGTGCAAGCCAGAGTTATCAATGGATGCAGGAAGGTTTGTGCATAAAATCCCTATCTAGTGCCTACTCATCCAATATCCCCAGACTAGTTTTTAGCTTGTGGCTTTCATACAAGCTAATGAGCCTAGTTTGAAAACATTATTGTGTTATCATTTTGGACTCAAAGCTTTATAGTTAGCTAAAAAAGTAAAAGATGGCTGCTGGAGGGTTGCATTAGATCCTAAGATCTAGGTGCAGTGCTCTCAGATCCAAGGCTCCTCACTGATGAAGGCCACAAGCCAGAAACTAGTCTGGGGATGTTGGATGATTAGGCACTACATAGGGATTTTATGCATAAACCTTCCTACAACCATTGATAACTCTGGCTTGCACTGAGTGGCACTAAATGCATGGGGAATTTTGTGACTGTGAAAAACAGCTTGTGTAAGCATGAAGAATGGTGATCATATGACATTTGACTATTCTTAGATGAAAAATAAAAAAACCTAAAACTTTTAATATCTGGCAGTTAGTGTATCTAATGAGAATACCCCTTCCTTTATTTTGTCTAAGGCTGTTTTAATGCTCTATATCTATGCAAACTATGATACAAAAAAATAAGAACATAATAATTACAATAAACAATTGATCTGTTATTTTTAGAGAAACTGGAAAAAATAAAGGACTGATATAAAAAAAAAAACAATAGAATTAGAAGCCTATTAAAAATTAGAGATAAGAACAATTTAATGATTATTCAATGAAATATATGCAAAATAAAATTCAAATTTTAGTGTTTAAAATGTTCCACACCTATTATTTTCAAAAAGGGTGTGCCTATGTAAAAATTTACTATATATACTTAAATAATAAGTGTAATAATGCTCAAGATTAGATAGGGTTATAAGTAAATTCATAAAAATCAGTCAACACTTTGTCAATCCCAATATTAATAACAATCAGCAATCTCAATCTGCTGTCAAGATAACTGCCTTTTAATTGTTAAAAGGAGGTTGCCTTGACAACAGATTGAGATTGTTACTGATATTGGAATTGGCTAAATGTTGACTGATTTTTTTACTCTAATTGGAAACAATTTTATGGCTTATGCTGATAATCTCAGAAGAATCAAATATGGAAGTTTTATTAAGATAATTTGTATGCCAGATCCTCAAATTGCTATCTATTTGTCAGATAAAAATCACAGATTGACATTGATATATGAAAATGTGAGCATTATTTGCAAATATATTTAAATGATTCTTCGAGGTCATGGCTTGCGAATTATCATAGTAATGTTTTTGGATATGATTGTTCAAAAGAATAGGTTAATACATACATATATATATACATATATATTAAATAATAACTTTGCGGACATTAAATGCATATGAAAATTGAGCAGAAGTGACAAAATTCAATTTATCCATGAAATAATTAAACAAATCCACCAACCTACATTTAGAAACAGCAGGCTATCTATGCTATTTGATTTTCGATATAAATAAAAAGTAAATTTGCTGACTTGTTGAAATTTTGGAGTGAAATTAATAAATATGGCACAATCATTTATTAAACCATACCTAATTAGGCAGAGAATAAAGACAATATCTCGTAATAAAGTAGTAATAAAGAGACTGAAATAATGCCACTAAAGGAAAAATGAAAAAGATGCCATCCAAAGAGATTAGAGGATTTTGTGTGCAATGTACAAAATTAAAGAAGAAATAAGAACATTTCTGGAGTAAAAAGAGGAACTGTTGTGTATGGACACAAACATATTAGGGTATGGGTACAAATAGAGAGATATATTTGCCATTGTATAATAAGATATATTATTAATGACTATATGAATATAAATATATATTAAAGTAGTAGAATATTAATACAGACATAGACTAAGTTAGCAGTCATGTATTAATAAGAATGCATAGTGAGATGGATACGTATATAAGTCTGCCCCTCCATTAGTGTGTATATATTGTAACCATATATTTTAGTATAAAATATATTAATTGATGTAACTGGTATAAAAATTTCTCTTTCTTCTTTTGGTGATTTGATTGGCTTGATTTGCACTTTGAACAGATTACTTTCTTATATTATTTTAATAAATTTAAATTTGCTTCTTCCCATATACTGACTCATATCAAAACGTTTAACTTTTTAAAAATTTGACAACATATTAAAATTTGGTAAAATATTATTAAAATAATATTTTATTTTTATTTGTTTAAAATGATCTTAAATTATTATTTCCATTGAATTAAAAAACCATTTGTTCAATTAAAATTAATTATTAAAAATAAATACAGTAATTACGTATGCGTCTCAATGTAATAAAAAAAAAGAGCGCGAATTTAAGAGAAGATCGTCTGTTAGTTTGCTTTTGGAGAGAGAAAAAAAAAGAAAATGGTAAAGGCAAATGGTATAAATTTGATAAGCTTATTTTAAAATAGTTAATAAGTAAACTCATTACCACAAAATTTGCTATAAACGTAAAATAACATAGTGGTATTTAATTATAAGATGAATTGCTAAATTTAAAAATCTGTTCAAGTCGGCTGGCCAAGTGGATCAAATCACCGGTAAAAATTTTCCAATATTACATTTTTAAAATGTCGGAGCTTCCCAGTTTAAAAGAATTAATTGCAAGAGTTTGGTATGTTTTAAAATGTTTATTATTCTACAATTTGGAAAAATTAAATAAGTATTTTAATTACAGAAGTTTTATGAATATGAAAATTTGCTTTTTAAAAAAGAAGAAGTTTAAATTAAAGTAAAATGTTAAAGTTATCAATATAGTTTAATATTTCCGTTTCTAATTCTAATAAAAATATAGTATTGATTGATATTTAACTTTACAATGCCAGTAATATTTGCTAGTTAATTTGTTTAACATTTGGATAATAAATAGTCTTCAAATAATTAATCAAAGCTATTTTCTAATTTTATCATCAGTTTGGAATGATTGAATTAATTGCTATAATTGGTATTCCTAGATTTAAGCGTGGATAAATAAATATTAGCATGGATGTGATAAACTTGGAACATTTTAATAGAGAAATGTAGAAATTAATAACTTATGAGAAACATTTTCATTTAAATTCTGCGTGTCATGTTTTGAAATTGTTTCATGTTTATGGAGCCACGTAAAATCGTTAATCTAATATTGCTTATAATAACTAATACAAAGGGATAAAATTGCATGTATGGAATTTAACTATAATTATAGCTGTTACTTCGTATATTTATTGTTCGACACATCATACATGGATTCCACGGATCATATTTGGAGTTATAAAATGCTATACAATCCAATTTGTGATACACACACCTGATCTAATTCATGTGTTGAACTATAAAATGCGATACGTTTAATTTATATCATACACACACCTGTTAAATTTTATGTATTTGATGAATAATGCATTACTTTAATTTTATAGTTATATGAACTTGCATGTGAAGTTCATAAGTTATATTTTATTAAGTTTAAATTAATAGGGGTTGAATAAAATATTTATTCAAGAGAATAGCGCTTGCGAAAAAGCTTAAAAAGTACTGAATGAATTCATGAGATGTATCAATCTTTATGAGTTATTTTGTTAGTCTTTCCAGATTTATATTCCTATACTAATATTACTTATATTATATTACACATGTTTTATTTTAAGAAAGATAAGTTAGTACATTAGTGGTCCTGATTAGCGTAACATTTATTATGCAAGAACCCACATTTGCTAAAGTGTTAGTGTATTCTGAATGGTCAGAATAACTGAGGGGGATGATTTTGCACTTTAATGTGAAGTAAATAGTAATGTTGTTTTAGAATGTAAAGGGCATTAATCTGTGCTGGTGGTTAATCCGTAGATTACTTTATTGCCATTTTTGTATTTTACACTCATTCCTGCGCTGGTGGTTAATCCGTGGAATGGTGTACTTGTACTTATTGCTTTATGATGGTGTATAAATCCACAAAACGTTTAGTGTTATTTAATTCCTCCGTGTAGATGAATACATCCACAGGAATATGTTTTACTTCATAGATATAAGTTGGGCAAAGTATTTTAGTTAATCTGCTAAATCATCTTCTTTCATTTGTAAGCATAATTTATAAGTTAGATCATCCACTTGTAGCAGGACATTCTATTCAAGTTACTTCATAATAATTAACTGTTGGTTGATTATTATTTACCGGAGTGTAAGTTTAAATTGTCACTTTATTTAATGATTGCATTGTAGCTAAATCCTACAGATATAATATTATTTATTATATTACTATAAGTTTACGGTGTGGATTTATTGAATCTGGAAATGACGTTAAATATTTCATGAGTTGATGCTGAATTTAGTATAATTTTCTCAATATTCATTGTATCAAATTGAAATATAAGGTATGATTAGGTTCTTAAAAACTGTACCTATGAGATGTTATTGAAGAAAGTCGATGGAATTATAATTTATTTATTTTATTTGTTTATTTATGTCTTTAATTATAACATTGGAATTAATTACTTATTATTCATAATTTTGTAAATAAAAGTTGATTTATAATTAAACTTACTGTGCCGTTGCTATGTGTCATTCGTAAAATCAGAAATCATAAACCTTGGATAGAGCATACATTGAGGTACATACTATCGTCAACATGATATAAGAGTTTATTGATATTTTTGAGAAAACATTTAGATGCTTTTCGTCTTTGGTAGTTTATGATGTGTAAGGTACAATAAAATCCCATTTACCTTTTCCATCATTTTGGCTTTGCATATTTGATTCTAGTATACAATACAAATTGATTATTAAACCTGTAAACAGATTTACCAGATAATAACATGATTGAATATTTACTTAACGTTTTTAAATTGTCATTTGTCAGTATGATAAGAGTCTCAGTAAAATAGTAAACTATAAAATAAGAACCCAAGTATTTATGTTTATTTATTGCAAAGCTTTACCTAGACTAGCATTTGTATTAGAAGTCATATAGATGGTTTAAAATTTCATAATCTTGTGTAATTCCACAAATTATGCCATCTTGTACATGGTCGGCCATCGGGTCTCATATAATAAAAATCGCAAATTAAGGTTTAAAAAATAATAACATTGCACTTATAATTTGTTTAATGTATTTTATCATACTACTATGGTAGTTCTTCGCGGTACACCCTGGCTGCGATCAAATTAAATCATAAAAAGTTTAGGTTAGATCATTAGTTTGGTCTGTGGTAAGTTGCCCCAGATGTTGATTGTGGTCTTTCGTGCATAAAATAGATAGCATGATATGCTTTTGGATACAGCTCTTAATAGCTGACAATGTGCAACGGGAATTGATCAGTGATAGAAGTTACGATTCTTAGTGCATTTGCGTTTCTGTAGTTGGGACCACACAATTTATGGTTACAATTTTGAGTGCCGCAGCGGGTTCGGCACGATGGGTAGTTGAGAGGGCAAGCGAATGGTTACAATATATAAATTCAGTTTGAACAAGCCAGGAATTACATTACTTTAAAGTAGATGTTAAATCAGCAAGAAGATGCATTATCCAGAGTAGAAGATTGCATCACCCAGAATTGCATAGATACTCCAGAAAAAACAACAATACAAACGAAGGTATAAAAGACTATGACATAGGTGAATGGATGTGCTTACTCATTTTTGAAAACTTGGCAGAAGACCTTCTATACCAGTCAAAGCAGTAGAGGACTGCAAGGTATTGTATTTACCTAGGTTAGTAATTGAAGGTTCTAAGTGCGATTAGGGTTTGATTACAAGTCATAGAGAGTATATTATTATTTTAATAAGACCACTATGGGTTTTTTTTCTTTTCAGTCAACGTAAATAATAGTAATATATTTATATACTGTGGGTATTTTGTAATCTTACTGTGGTCTCTATAGATATATGTGCCTGGGTTCCAAACTGCCTAGCATTCTTATCCTAATATTACTTTGTATCACCAGCTTGACATTATATGTGGTCCCATCACATTAACCAGTAAATTGACATTAACAGAAAAGAGTGGACTAGTGAACTATAATAATATGTTTCGATTTAGTTGGTCCATGAATACGTTTATAAAAGTAAATAAATAATTAATTTAGTAGTTGTTTCTGAAAAATAGTTTGAACAAATCCAATATACAAAAAAGAATAAATGCACATTTATTTTTATTGATAAAATCTTCAAAATAAAACCTTTTTGACTAATTAAACCATTCAAACCCTTTACTAAAAACATATGTACATGGGCGACCTCATTCTTCATGTCTTCATTCTACATGTTTTCATACATTTGCACGATAAAATCTCTACTTGCTTTACAAATTGAAAACTTTATGGACAGGAAGCTTACAAAATACATTATTATGCATAGCATAAATTAAAAAAAGTATAGAGCATCACACACAAAAAAATATTAAAAATGATTTTGCACACAATACAACATATTGTAGTCATCAAAAAAAATTACCATAAAATATATATAATATCAATTAATTGAAAATCAATAGAACTGATATATTATTGCTTACACCTCGTAAAAATAAAATATAAAAATTCTTACCGTTACTGGTTGTTTCTTTATCGACTGCGGTTTTTCTTCAGTTGCAACAGCATTATCATCCTTATCAGGTGACTTTTTCTCATTATTCCAAGCCTCAAGTTTAACTATATCCTAGAAATTAAAAAATTACTACTTTACTTTCAAGCACGAGTGCGTGTGCGGCGCAACTGTTCCCAAAAGCTATTAATATAAAATAGATAACTAAAAATAATAAACTAGCTGAGCGTTTTCAAAGGATCTTGCCTTCATAATCATAGCTTGCTAATACATTTAATGATATGTCCAAAGTTACTATTTTTACCAAGACAGGTTACTATATTCACAAAGTCATGATAATTCACACATAAAGATATGCACAAGTACATAAATATATGTTAAAATAAAGATTTTCATGCGCTACATACATAAATTATACACGGATGAAAATAAATAATAGATCATTTATGCATATAATAAATTGGCTGAAAGGTTTCTAACATTGATGAAAGAAAAGATTTATTATATTAATCTATTTTATTAAGTGTAGCTGAGCATGCTTTCAGCTTGGAAAACTGGCCAATTTATTGCAAACAAGAATGAAAAGTTGTAACAACACATTATATTTATATGTATATATAAAACTCATCATCATCATCAACCATCATCAATCCACTGAAGGATGAAGGTCTCTCCAAATTCAGTCCATCTCCGAACTTTACCTTCTCTTCTCCACATCATCCCTGCACACTTTCTTATTTTAGCCATCCATCTCACATGGTCGCTTTTTTGGCCTTTTACAATCTCTTGGAATCCAGTTTAATATTACAATTGTCCATCTATTATTATCTCTTCTAGCAATATGTCTTGTCCATCTATTATTATCAGCATATGATTGATAAGAAATCTGCTATCTTTTGTCATAAATTGGAAACAGGACATAAAGACTATGAAATTCGACCTTTGGAATGTATTGGTAATTACTTTGAAAGATTTAACAAAGAGAGTATTTATATAGAACATTTAAATCCTAGTTTAAATAAAATGTTAAAGTAGTTTATATATTTATACAAAAGAATTGACTGTTTTTATGTGAATATTTTTTCTTTTTGGTGTTAAAAATTTTTCTCACTTTGTAAGGAGATGTTATGTTATACAATTTTTCCATTTTTTTGGTTTATAGGTATTTTATTTTATTTTTTATTTTTTATTTTTCTTTTTATTTTCTTATTTTTTTATTTTTATTATCTTTAATGTTGTTTTTTCTCTGTTTTATAGAACCTTGATAAAGTCCATAATATTATTGAAAAATGGACGAAACGTTGGATATTTATATTTTATTTATGTAGTTTATATAATGTATATCAATAAATTTTTTGAAAAGAAAGTCTCTCCGTTATATTTATGTGAAGTTTTTTGACTTTATTATTATCTCTTCTAGAAATATGTCCAGCCCAATTCCATTTCAGTCTTTTAAATTTTTCAATGAGGTCAATAACACCTGTTTGTTCTCTTACCCATATATTGCGTTTTCAATCTCTACTTGTTACTCCCAACATGCATCTCTCCATACTTCTTTGAGTGGTCTGAAGTCTCTGTATTGCTCTCCTATTAAGTGTCCAAGTCACAGATTCATAAGTAAGAACAAGAATAAATAGTGGCCCTTATTCCCAGGAGGCTGTAAAATCATCAACCAAGGCAATGGTGGCTGAAGGCGGAAGTGCTAAGAATCCCCTGATTGTGGATCCAAGCTGCCATTTGATGATGACTTTTATTTATTTATTTATATAAAACTATAATACATTTAATACAGCTCTAATAAATGTTGAAAAATACAAAGATAATATAGGGTATTTCCAGATATATTACTAGCACTGTACACGATTTATGTTTAACTCGCGGATTAACTTTGTATTTGTTTTACTTTTCTAAGAATATAGATGAACCTTTAGCAGTATGCATAAAACAAATTACTAGACGTTATTCATTGAATATTCATGTCTGAAATGTTTAATAATCTACTAGATAATGATGATTTATTTTTGCAAGCACAAAGCCCATAGAAACCGAATAACAATGAAACTGATTTCCAAGTCTGCTTTCTCGCTACTTGACTATCTTCTGGAGAAAACACAGTTTTACACTTTAACTATCTGGTGGTAATCTTGTTATTCTCATTATGTAACTACACACATTTATAAGAATATTTATACTATTGACTAATAGTTCTGAACTAATGTAAAATGAAAACTGAAACTAGTCAACATTATTAAATATCATGACTATATACAAATGTCAAACATTATAAAAGTATTAAAAAAAATAATCCACCGAGTAGTTCAGGTGAACATGTGATATTTTAGCAACCAAGTCGTAAGCTGATCACAACAATTTCACTCAATGACCAAATTGGTTTTTTATTCTACCATGTTGAGAATTGAATCAGATATCTTTAATTCTTGGATTTATCTCTTTACTATTATGGTTAAGCTACACAGGACATTAATTATAGTAATAATGTTCTAATAAGTAGTCTTTGCTCATTTTAACTACAAAAAATATATAAAAAACTGCTCTAAAAATGAATTTTGGGATAATTAAAATCCACAAACGCATTCACATATAAAACATGTTGATTCATTTTCTGTTTATTTGATATCTTGCAATACTTATCTTTTAATTTCTTCCACAGAAAACCCTTCTTTCTTTAAACTTCAACACTATGTTGCTCCCATTGTATTCTATTTTCCAATTTATCTTACCATTGGAAACAATCAACATTCTCCTCCTTTGGAATGTTTTCGAGGTAATCCTTATAACACAGATAAGATCTATCCCCTCCTCTATGAAA
The DNA here is from genome assembly GCA_028023455.1 of Epiperipatus broadwayi. NCBI lineage: Eukaryota > Metazoa > Onychophora > Udeonychophora > Euonychophora > Peripatidae > Epiperipatus > Epiperipatus broadwayi. The sequence goes on from JAQFVV010000006.1 coordinate 15,204,429, forward strand.
ACTATGTTCAAATTCACTATAAAATGCTTACCACAAGATTAGCATCTCCTATGCCTTCACAAAGTGTTAATACAGCAGCAAACTCTCCATACAGTAGTGCTACCTAGCCCAAGCCTTAGTAATCAATGGATGCAAGAAGATTTGAGCATAAAATCCCTATCTAGTGCCTACTCATCCAATATTCTAGACTAGTTTCTAGCTGCTTGCTTTCATCAGTGAAGAACCTTGGATCTAAGAGCACTGCATCTACATCACTAGATAGGGATTTTATACACAAACTTTGCATCCATTGATTACTAAGGTTTGCACTTGGTGGCATTACCATATGGTGAGTTTACTACTGTATAAATACTCTTTTTAGAAACCTTAAATGTCCGTTTATTTTAATTGTGCAATCCAATCAAGGTGGGATTTTATAATAGTGGACTCTGTAGTATCATATATAAAAAGTTGTAAAATATATTGATTGGTTTTATGATCTTGCTAATGAGCATCTTTAAATAAAACTTTTCTAAGGTCTTTATATTGTATTGATAGTGTGTTCAAGTCTCATTCCACACAATAGATTAGATAAAACAATGGCTCCATATATAACTTAGTTGCAATAATTATTTCTCTGTAATGAAATATCTTATCTTTCAATGTGTTAATTGTAATAATTACACCAGTGCTGTCACCTACTCTAAGTTTGATTAGACGATAGCGCTTTTTAATTCTTATCTAGTGCCGACATTCTGTAGCCCGATTTTCATCTATTATCTATTGATTATTCCAAGCACACTATAAATATGAGTTTGTTACTAAACAGTATTATGCAAGTGGGTTCATGTAATGTTTATGTGGTTTTATAATATAACTTACATAATTTTTATATCTAATAGAACTTATCTGTCACTCTGACTAATGTAATCCATTACCTTATCTAAATATTACTTTTTCTTGATTATATTTTTAAATGCTAAACATACAAATATATATTTTCTATATTTAATGCAAATATCCTGAATACTAATTACGATCAATATAATACATCTGAGATTACAAATTACAAGTTATAATCTGCTGGACTATAAAATAATAATAAAACCAATGAATAACAATGCTTATTATTTTCCAAATGTAAAAATGTCTATGACATATAAATTACTGCAGTTTAAGATCATTTCTTAATATAAACAATAGTCCATGAAATTATGAGACAGATAAACAAAAGATAATATTGAAATATATACTAAGGAATTTGAACAAATTAAAACAAAAGACAAAATAAGAGAATAATGAACAAACAATTCAATTATAAGATTAAACTTGATATAAAACCCAATAATAATAAACCATGGATATCTATATCTTACAATAACTCATAGAGAATATTTGCAACAGATTTTGATCTCATTAATTTGACAGATTCCAGATGATACATTTAATATAACCTTATCTAATAATGTCCTATCCAAATACCCCACACTAGTTTCTAGTCTACAGCTTTCATCAGTAAGGAGGCTATTCTTATGTCATCTAGTGTAAGATTTAGTAATCAATAAATGTCATATAGTAATGCTTATTAAGTCCTTATACAATGCTGTCCTAATAAATATCCCCGAACTAGTTTATAGTTTATGGCTTTCATCAGTGAAGAAATTTACTGTTAGAGAAATGATGCATTAGATCCAAAACATCCAAGTGCGTAGTTCAAAAAAATCCAAAAAAGTTCCTTACTGATGAAAGCCGAAAGCTAGAATCTAGTCTGGACATATTTGAATGGGATAGGACTGGATAAGGATTTGTATGCACTATCACCTAGCATCTATTGATTACTAAAGCTTACACTGGGTAACATAAGAAGATATAGAATAAAAAGGGTTTGCTAATAAACAACAATGTGTACGTGGGAATAGGGAAAGTCTTGTTGGTCATGTAACGTATTATTGGTTTTCATTAATTTGAATAAGCGTATTAACAATTCAAAAGATAAATATTATGAAAAAAGCTAATGAAGTATATTACTGGAAGTTCGAAAATCTGATTGTTGTTCAAAGCCCCACCCGCACCTCTTTTTTTGGCAAAAGTAATATGTTTTTCAATATGTCAAACAATTCTCCACTCCACCACTGCACAAATAATGCAGAACATAAAATATAAATATTAGTATGAAATAAGAGCAATAATAATAGCAATTTATCATACTGTTATTACAAAACCACTACAAATGCCATCATATAACCTATATAAATCTATGTCCATAAACTATTTAGTTTGCAGAATCAAATTCAACAACAAGAAGACTAATCAACCTTCATAAATATGAAGATTTGTCTCCTTTGATAAATGCCAACTGAATTCAAGATCAATACAAGTGATTACTGCTTGCTTTGCATTTTCTGAGAGTTCAGTAATCGAAAAATTAAATTTATTAACAACTAAAAAAAATTTATATTAGTATCATTTGTTCTTGAAAAGAGAACATATGTGTAGTTCACATCATCGATAATTTATCTCAGTTCTGAAATTAAATTTAATCAATAATAGGATAGGGTGCTCAAGCAGTTTAGCACAGTGGTAGAATCATATATTTGAGAATTAAAAGTCTCTGAATGGAAGTGTAACCTGCAGCTTTCAGCACTCAAACATTTCATGACCTTTTACTGATTAAAAATTCAATTCCTTTCTTTAAATTTTATTGGATAGATCTGACAACATAACAGCATATCAAAATAGTCTTAGTATGCTTAATCTCTTAATATCTTAAGTTCAAATATAATTCCAATAATTTTATCATCATCATCATTATTGCAATTCCCCAAAATCCTTCTTACACTTTTCAGCAAATTTTTTTTTATTAAATATTACAGTTTCAACTATCTTGTAGTCTTCATCAGATCTACAAAATATTTAAATACATACAACAATACAACCATTACATAATACAATTAATATTTCTATACAAATTATTAATCTTCTAACATAATGTAATATTTAATAAAAAAATTTTTGCTAAAAAGTGTACGTAGGATTTTTGGGAATTGCACTATTGTATATAAGAATAGCAGAAAAAAGAGAGAAGTGTTTATAAGCATCATCATTAATATTATTAAGTATTAAATTCAATTACCTATTCAAATACCATGATTGCTTTAAATAAGTTAAAACAATAAGCAATAATTGTTTCATTGCTCAGGATATATGACATTTCAGCACTGAACATCCAGGGATCTTTAGCTCACAAATTCATTATTCAACCACTGCACGGGACAGTGCAGTGCAGTTAAAACAATTATATACATTAGAAGATAAAATAGTTCATCTACAGATAGTTATATTATCATATATTTTTAAAAATGTTACACAATATCTGCCTGTAGTGTTTTGTAAAAATGGCAGACATGTTTGTGCACTCCAGAAAAACTAGAATGTATTCGAGAGGTTGTTTTTAGATCGCGCACTGATAACTGTGGAATTTAGTTAGTGCATTGACGTAATGGTGATCGACAATTCCAAGAAATATTTGCTGATTGCAAATATTTCTAGATAAGAGACGTTACCTTATTGGTCGGTGTATTGATTGATTGTTGCAGTTATCAGAAAGTGATAAGAAGACTGGGTAACAATTACCCAGAGCAGTAATTAGAGAACAACTCCAGTAGAGAGCAGTCACGCAGTATTGGAGTAGTAGACAGTATTGAGTGCATCTACAGTAGAGTTACTGTTCAATTCCAGGAGGAGACATCTAGCGTCATTGCTTGCGGTTAATGTCCAGCGCCCAGTGGAAATGTAGTTCATGGGTTTAGCTGAAGGAGCCCACAGCCTGAGGAAAACGTCTGGATAGCAGCTGAATAAAGAGTTGAGTTTCCAGCGGTTTTAAAGTGAAGTAGGCTGTTGCAGAGACAGAAGCTGTAAGGAACTTAAGGTCAGTCGCAATGCGTACTACGAAGAGTTCATGTACAGCTAAACTGGACTGGGGATAAGGTATGCCCATTGTGAACTGTTTTTGTAGCAGCCAGCCTGAAAGAACATCGTGGGAATTGAACTTTAGCAAACTGTAGAAATAGTCATTGCAGACCATTCGTTAGTGAGCATCCGTTTGCAGACCATTCGTTGGAGAGCATTCAGTGCAGACCATTCGTTGGAGAGGATCCGTGGCAGAGCATTCATTGGAGAGCATCCGTTGCAGAGAATACAGAGTGTATTCAGAGCATTTGTTGCAGACCATTCATTGGAGAGCATCCGCAGCAGAGCATTCATTGCAAGAGAACATCGTGGGAATTGAACATAGTTATTTGCTGACCGCACAGTCATACTTGCGGATATAACATTGGCACAGTTAGACTGGCAGATATAACACTGCCACTAAAATCAAAAGCCATATTTAATAAACCGTTTTTAATATGATTACTTAATTTAAACGCAAAGTCATGACATTATTCCTTATGCAGGATTTTAATACAGATCAGTAAGAAAGTGTACAAACACTTGGCATTTTTTCCTTTCTTGTGATAAGAGAAATATTTTTAAACTGAGAGATAATTTGTAATTTTTCTTTTTTACAAAATTGATCTAATAGCATGTATATTTACTTATTAACAAAATAACAGGCAAAACTCTCCATACAGTAGCGCAATTCAGTTCAAGCCAGAGTAATCCATGGATGCAGGAAGGTTTGTGCATAAAATCCCTATCTAGTGCCTACTCATCCAATATCCCCAGACTAGTTTCTAGCTTGCGGCTTTAATCAGTGAGGAGCCTTGGATCTGAGAGAACTGCATCTAGATCTAATGCAACCCTCCAGCAGCCATCTTTTACTTTTTTAGCCAACAATAAAGCTTTCAGTCCAAAACGAAAACACAATAATGTTTCAAGCTAAACTCATCAGCTTGTATAGTTGTATAGATCTGAACTCAGTTCAGGATCCATACTTTTTGGTGTCTTTTGTTTTTTTTTAATTACCACAGTAAGCATAATCATATTGACAGAATTGGTGTTAAACCATCAAACAGTACATAATCACCATTCTTTATGCTTACACAAGCTCTTTTTCACAGAGGCAAAACTCTCCATACAGTAGCGCCACTCAGTGCAAGCCAGAGTAATCAATGGATCGTGACTGTGGTTATTAAAGAACCAAAGACACAAAAAAGTATAAATGCTGAACTGGATTCAGATCTATATAACTACACAAGCTAATGAGTTTAACTTGAAAACATTATTGTATTTTCATTTTGGACTCAAAGCTTTATAGTTAGCTAAAAAAGTAAAGTTTGTGCTGGGGAACTGCTTTAGATCCTAAGATCTAGGTGCAGTACTTTCAGATCCAAGGCTCCTCACTGATGAAAGACACAAGCTAGAAACTAGTCTGGGGATGTTGGATGAATAGGTACTAGATAGGATTTTATGCACAACCTTCCTGCATCCATTGATTACTCTGGCTTGCACTGAATGGTGCGACTGTATGGAGAGTTTTGCCTCTGTAAAACATAGCTTGGGTAAGCATGAAGAATGGTTATCATGTGATGTTTGATGGTTTAAAATAACAAATATCTAGAATATGTTTATATATTTTTAAAAATATAATAACTATAGTTAAAACTTTAATAGTCCGGTGTTTTTTTTTTTTTTTTGGTTTATTAAATTTTCACCTACCAGCATTTTAACTTGTTAGCCATCAATATTAAGTCTGTTAGCATTTTGGGATGCACTGTTTGTAAACAGTGATAAAGAACTGAACTTACAACCTCATTATATATACTAAGTATTTTTAATCATTATGGTAAAATTTTGAGATTTCTAAGATGATTTAAGTAAATTAAAATTATCCAACATTTTAATTCACTGAAAAATATCAATACAATAAAAGTTATTTAAGTGCAAATGTGTTTTCAGTAAAAAAACAACTTTTTAGCGAACAATAATCCAAAGACAAAAAAGAGAAACAATTTGTAGAAAGTTAGTTTTTAAAATAATGACCCGATTAATCTTCATCATCAGAATCATGGTATAAGATAGGTAATGCTTTCTTCACCAACTCTCTCTGGTTTTGTCTTCTCTTGCAAGAACACAGAGAAATTGCAAATTAATGTCCACATTACTTTTTAATATTATCTGCCTACATTCCATGGCATCTAGCCTTTTGTCTGTGTTTATATAATACTAAAAATTTAGAAATCTAGTGTTTTCCTGAAGGTTTGTAATGAAGGTATTTTAGTTGTATTTATACATAAATATAAAAATACAATTTAGTAATTTAGTTTTTGGTTATCCTTTATTCAGAAAATAGATTCAAATAATTGTAACTTCCTTTTTATTACTGTTCTACAAAATTTTCCTAAAATTCTACCTTTTTTGTATAATTATTTATTCAAAATCTTTTGTAACCAATCCATTCCTAATAACTTTCTAAATGGGTTCTTTTAAATACCAAGATTATTCTTCCTGAATATTTTGTCATCAACCATGTTTCATAGCCATATATTACACAAGTAAATATTCATAAGTTTAGTACATCTAATTTGAATTGAAACCTGATGTTTTTGTATTTTAAACTCTAATGATGACTTGCACTGATTAGTCTTAATTTCATTTCCGTTAATTTAATAAGTGAAAGATAATTCTTAAGTTTTTGAAATTTAAATCATAATTTGATAAAATTGGTTCAAATTTTTAAATAATTAATTAACTTGATACAGTAACGCAAACAGTTTATAATTTTATCTTAAATGGTTTACTTACTGATGGAGGGGCATCTTTACGTTTTAGCTTTTCATGTTTACTTAAAGCTTTAACAAGAAGCCTCGGAATTCCAGGTGGCTGAGTTTTCTCTCTAGTTTGCTTTTCTTTTGCAACAATTTGGGATAAAGATAATGGTTGGGTAAAAGGACTAGGAACTCCATCTTGTGGACACACTATAAAAAAAAAATCATGCACAATTCTTTTTTGTTAAAAAAAAAAACATTATGATTTCCAAATGTATATTTCTTTTCTTCAAACCTTTAACTCCTTCGGCTATAAAAGGGTGATTCAGAAGATGAGGCCAAGATAATCGTTGCCGAGGATCTTTAGTGAGTAGTCCCTGGAGAAAACTTTTAAACTCTACACTCATATTGTCAGGCCATTTAACAGGATCTTTGACAATTAAACTAACCAATTGGAAAATACTATTGGTGCAGAATGGAGGCTTTCCTGTAAATAATTCATAAAGTATGCAACCAAGAGACCTACAAAAACATTTAATATTTTGTTTAATACTCCAATAATACAAAACATATATCTATCTGCACTAATATATTTATATATAAACATTCATAAGTATATAATCATATTTATAAATTACATAGCAACCAACTATAATTAATTTTCAAATAGCAATATACTAAACATCACATGATCACTATCTCTTATGCTAGCACATAACGGTTATTAAACAGGCAAAACTCTCCATACAGTAGTGCCGCCCTGTGCCAACTAAAGTAAAAGTAATCAATGGATGGCAGAAGGCTTGGGCATAAAATCCCCATCTAGTGCCTACTCATCCAACATCCCCAGACTAGTTTCTGGCTTGTGACCTTCGTCAGTGAGCCTTGGATCTGAGAGAACTACACCTAGATCTTAGGCATAGGATGGCACTACTGTATAGAGTTTTGCCTATTTAAATAGCAATATAATTAATTTATCTAATATAGGTAGAAAATACCATTAAGACCTCACATGATCAACTAGATATCATTTTATCTTTGTTTACATCCTATTATTCATTAGCATAATTGTTTATTCTTACCACTTTTGTGCTACCTAGTGTAAGCTTTAGTAATTAGAAGATGCTAGATAGTAATGCTTGATGAATCCCTACCCTATCCAATACTGTATCCAAATATTCCCAGACTAGTTTCTCACTTATGACTTTCATCACCGAGGACCATTTTGGACATTTTTTGAACAGTGCATTTAGATTTTTGGATTTAATGCACCTTTCCACTAACAGCCAAAAATCCAAAAAAGCTCTTAAATGGTGAAAGCAGTAAGCTAGAAACTAATCTGGTAATATTTGGATAGGAGAGCACTGGATAGAGATTTAAGTAACACTACCATGTGATATCTATTAACTACTAGGGCTTACACTAGTTGGCATAAATGTGATAAGATATGCTAGTATAATTAGTGCAGTTGCTAATAACTGTATATCTTTGTAATATTTTTCAAAATGCAAAAAAAAAAACTGATATCCCCTCAAAAAAAAAAATTAATATTCTCTAGATATATTTCAATTATTTAAAATTGCTACAGCATCAATTATTCACTTTTATAGTAGTCTATAAGCATTTTATTATTTTATTTTGTTTTTTATTGTTCTTTTATTTTTGGATTTTCATTATATTCATTTTCAGTTATTATTAACTGTTTGTGGCTTTTGATTACGTCATAGCTGAAATAATTATCTACTTCATTACATGAAGAATCTCATTTATATTTAATACTTACATCTGCAAATCTACAAACAACTTTACTCATCAGGGAGGGGGGGGATGATATGTTTTATTGTGAGATCTTGGAGAAGCTGTTACACTTGAAATTCTCATATACTTAGTACTTATGTCTGATTCCTAACTCTTATAAGAATTTGATTATTAAGTTTGAAGTGGGGATCCATCTTTTAACTTAATGTAGCTCAGACAGATTTTACTGCTATTTATTAGATCACATGATTTTGGATTCTTCTATCAGATTTAAGTGGTTGTGGTTCTACTTATATCATGGCTACAATATTATGATAGACATTCCTATTTATTTTTAATATTTACATCTATAAGTCCATGAAAATCTTTAGTTTAATACTTAATTCCACCTTTATTATTAATAGAAGGTTGCATTGACAACAGTTTGAAATTGTTGATGTTATTGATATTGGGATTGTCTAAGTGTTGACTGGCTTTTAATGGTATATAAATATATATGAAATCAAATGTTGTCAACAAATATCTCAGCATTCTCCTCACTTATCTGATTGCTCAAATAATTCAAAATGACCATTTGCATTGGCAATCCAATAGGTGAGAGAATGCTGGGATATTTGTTAATAGGGCTTGATTCATAGATCAAGATTGGAGATTACAAATATATAACTTGAAATTTTTCATTGCATAGGCTTGAAACAGATTGTAATGGGTTTCATCTTTATTTGCAAATTTACTAGATCTGTCAATCATTATAGTTAACTAATGAAAAAGTTCATTTGCATTGGCTGGGCAATTTTTAGAAGTTGAAGGGGTGCTGGACTGTTTGTTGACAGCATTTAGATCATTGGTTAGAATATGATATGACATATAATGTTGGAAAATTATGCAACTTTGTTATATTATATATATAAGCAAATATTGATAACAAAAATTTTCTGCATATTTTTCTGAATAAATTTCAGCTAAGACTTATCTTAAAAAACACCAAAAAAAAAAAAACCTTGTTAAATTATCAATATTGACATGTAAAATTCTGTGAAATATTTCTTATATATATATACAAATTAAAAAGCATATGAAACACTTGAATGAGAAGCTATAAAGATTCCAAAAATTATTATACGCTAAACGTTTTAATTTTCCTCTTTCCTTGTGCTTGTAATTCAAATTTCTATATGTTTATTTATCTACTTACCTTCTTTAAAACCTAAAACTGAGAGCACTTTTGAAGAAGATCACCTGTAATAGCTCTGATTATGGTGAACTTCACCGAAAGTGCACTTAGCTGTATGTTATAAAGAAACAAACTGCTTCATTAAAGCAGGAAAACAAACATACAAATTTGAATATATATATACAAAAAAAACCAGCCTTTAATTAATCCATTCAGAGACTAAATTACTCATAGTAATATAGTAAAGAAGAAAACATTTATCAACTACTAGGCAGTAATGGTTTGAGCATTTTTCCATTTTTGCTTCAACTATTAGCTAAGAGTGGCTAAATATCCATTTACCAATCATTAATAGAATAGTAAGTTGGTTATGAACAAACAATAAAGTAATAATTATTCCGGATGTTGAAATTTTTTTTTTTTCCTTACTTTTTTAATGCGAATATTAGCCTTATTGTTTTCCAGTTTTTCTATTTTCTGTCTATATATAGCATTTTGCACTAACATTATTAAAAGTGAAGTTATTGTGAAAATTTGTGTCTCAAGTCAGTTTTTTAAAAATTCAATATGGTGCCTAGGTACTTGATATAGTTAAACATGTTTTTCTCTTTTCATTCACTTGTCCTCCTAAAACGTAACAAAATGTTAATTAAGCTTAATAAAAGAATGTTATCATTGATTTTAAAAATGTTGTTTTTCCAACTCATAGTTATTTTAAAGAAATAATTAATTAAAAATTAATTCATGAATAGAAATCATATGACTGATTATAATTTTTATGAAAATATAGTTTTTAATAAAACAAATGTTTAAAATTTTATACTATCATGTCATTTTTTTTATTCTTAATCAATTAGTTATTAAATAATTGAGGACTTGTGAGTTTTCAGAACGACCAAGTTGGCAGTCTGTATTTTTGATCAAATTTGATAAATATACAGTTTCAAGGGCTTGCCAAGATGGCAGCCTATGTTTCATTTACAATCTTCAGACATTTACAAAATTAATGTTAAATTTTTAAAAAAAAAACATAAATTCTGATAAACTTCCTGAAGATGTCTTAGTTACACTTACAAAAAATGAACCAAAAAAAATAATAATATAAATACAATGTTTACAGTTTATTCATGTCGACAATGTGTAATCCAAAATGGCTTCCAAAATTACTGCAATCTCCCGAAGATCTTAGTTGTTAAACTTAAAAAAAAAAAGCATTAATGTAAAATTTCAAAAAAAATAATAAATTCCGATAAATTTCCTATAAATTCTGATAAATTTCATGAAGAATATTTGTTTCAATTTTTTTTTTATACTTATATTACAATGTGGAAGTCACGAGACACTCTTGACGTTGTTGTCACTTTTGGTTCAGTGTGTTTCTTTTTGGCCATTTATTTTGTAAATTGTGATAACGATTAAAATTTGAGATCTTCCTTTCACAGAATAAGATGCAGTGGAATATTTTTAAAGAACGAAATAAAAAACAGAAGGAAATGCACGACAACACTTGGGACTATTTAGCAGATTTTTTGTGGTGTTGACTGCAATAACAGGACTTATTTGTAGTGATTTTGGAAGCCGTTAGGGATTGCATGCTGCAGATATGAATAAATTGTAAATATTGTATTTATATATATATTTGGTTCATTATTTGTAGATGTGATTATCACATCACAGGGGGAAATTGTAGGCCCTTAACTCATTTTTTTGTAAATGTAACACCCATCTTCAGGAGAAAATAGGCTCTCCACTCATTTTTTTCAGAAAGTAAATAAAAAAAGTTGAAATAACGATTGTCAATTACATTTATCGCAATTTATTAATGAAATTTATCAGAATTTCTTCCTTTTTTAAAAATTTAACATTAATTTTATAAATGGTGGACGATTGTTAATGAAATTTATCAAAAATATGGGCTGCCATCTTAGTAAGCCCTTGAAACTATATTTATCAAAAATACAGATTGCCATCTTGATTTCCCTGAAGGTTTGTGATTATGGTGTTTTATTTGTATTGGTTGTTTTAGTCATAATTTCTTTATTCTATCCAATACATGTTTCATAAATTGCAGTGTGTGTAAGTTTATTTCATGGCAGCTTAATGTTCTAGGATTTCTTTTAAATGATCTCAATAAAACTATTTACTTATAAAGACCTAAGAATTATTTGAAATGATTTATAATAAGCTGTTTTATTTATTTATTTATCTCTTGCTCACAGTAAGTTTATAGTTCTTGCTTCCCGAGTTAGATGTGTACATAAATTATATAGAGTAAAAATTTGTTTAGGGTTATGGACATCCAGTTGATCACTTCATTACTTCTCTAATTTTGGTTGGCGCAAAGGGATATCCTTTAAAGTTTATGTACTACATTTCATTTTATAAATTATTTCTTTAGAAATTTAGTTTATAGTTGGCCAGTACATTAATGGTACTAAGTGGCGAGAACCTTGATGATGGTCAGCATGTTTTGATGGAATAGCACCTAAGTACACGCATCCACATAATTATTGTTTGCATTCCTGCCCTAGGTTTAGCAGTGGCTAAATAATTAGCCTGATCTATAGTGGACCACTTTCAAATACAGTCTCAAGATTGACTGTTGATTTATTTTTATTGTCGATCATGACGAATGATTATTACTTTTGTGTAATGCTAGTGAACTTATGATTAGTTCTGTGCTGATCTTTCATGCTGATTGTTTTTATATTTAATTTTATATTCTGTTTATTTGGAGATGATGATGGTTTCCCATCTCCTTATAATTCAGCCGTAATGTGGTGTACTGTTACAAATGACTATCCAATTGTGGGACATCGTAACCTCAGATTCTCTCTTATTAACCCCTATTTTCCACACTGTTAAAGAGTATTAACTCTTGCGAAATCGTTACTCAGAAATATTAGAAATTAAGTAACTTTTGCTTTTATTTATTAGTGCAGAGATTGTATGTAATTTAAACAGTATGGATTTTTCATCCTAACACATACATTGTACTGTTTTTTTTTATAATATTTCACCAATGTCTTGTTGAGTATTGAGGAAACTCTCGAACTAAGACACATGATAAAGACTTTTGAAAAGAGTATTCATCTTATCTTTAAGCCCACTTTCTAATTATATAGGCCAATCTAATTCCTATTATAAAAATTGAAAGTTAGATATGTTCAAACTTAAGAATATAAACTCACTATATATATTGCCAAACACAATCAATGGATGCCAGAAGGCTTGTGCATAAAAACCCCATCTAGTGCCTACTCATCCAATATCCCCAGACTAGTTTCTGGCTTATGGCCTTCGTCATTGATTACTCTGGCTTGCTGTGTGGCAATATATATAGTGAGTTTTGCCTGTTTTAACAACAGTTATACACAAGCATAAGAGGAGGTAGTCATGTGATGTTTATTGATTTAAGAATATAGGAGTAAAAAACAGGAAAAAAAAATGTTTAACATAAAAAAATTAAGTATCTAACTTTTTCATTTTCTTATACAATTATTCTCAGGTAACGTGATTATTTAAATTTGGTAAATTTTATGTTACCTTGATAGATAAAAATTATATGAAAATAGTCGAAATGTAGAGATACTTAGTTGAATATGTGGATTTACTGAAAATAAAATAAATTTTACTTATAAAGGTAATTTTTATAAAATTAAGGAAGGGTGGATAATAGGTTATATTATTTCTCCTTTAGTATGTTCAGTTTATATTAATTATATGGAGGAGGAAATTATTATTAAAAAGAACTGTTTATATTTAAAGTTATTTGTTAGATATGTAGATGATTTTTTATTTGTAGTTGAGAATGATAAATTGAAGGAATTTGTAAATGAGTTTAATTGTTTTGATCCTTCTATAAGATATGTGTTAGAAGGAGTGGGGTTAGATTTTGTTAAGTTAAAATTTTTAGATCTTTTGGTGATTAGAAATGTAGAGACTAATTATTTACTATGTAGTCATTTTGTTAAAAGTAGAAAATTAAGATCTATAATTAATCCTGATAGCTATCAGTCTGTATCTTATAAAGTAGCTGCTTTAAGAAATTATTGTTATAGAAATAAAAAATTAAATAATTCTAGTGGTGTAGTTTTGTTTCAGAAAGGTCAATTCTATAATGATTATTTGAGTGTTGGGTACTCTGATAAATTTGTTAAAAGTATTTTATTTAATAATAATATTTGTAAGGATGCAAAGACTAAAAAAAAATATGATTTTATTTCTTTGCCATTTAAACTGTCTTCTTATAAAATTGTAGGTAGGAATAGCAAATTGTTTGGAAATAAGAAAATTGCTTGGAAAAGGGGTATTACATTGAATAATTTATTAAATAATACAAAAGAGAATTTTTAATAGGAGGACTATTCTTGGTGTAGTATATTTTATCCCTTGTTTTTTTTTTTGTAAGAATGTATATATAGGTTAGAGTAGTTTGAGTTTAAATGCAAGAATAAAGGTTCATAAAAGTAGAGTTAGAAATAGATATCTTAGTTCTACTTTGTATGTCCATGAAAAAGATACAGGCCACACTATTAATTTTGATGGAGCTAAGGTTGTCTTCTTTGAGAGAAATGAAATCAGAAGAAGAATTAAAGAATCTTTGTTATTGAAAATTTATTATTCTGAAGCAATTAACTTAAGGGTGGATAGGAAGTGAATGGATTTGTGGGTAATATTTAATATTATATATATGGTGTAGTTTTTGTAGTTCTTTACACTTGAGAAGTCTGCTTGTAGCAGTGAAATCTTTGGTTGTGTTTTATTATTATTTCTTGACTGGTCTGGTTGAATTTTGGATTTGGGGTAATTTTAATTATATATTGATTAGTTTACCTTTGTGCTTGTAATAATTATATTATTATAAAGTATGTTGAGATATATACATATAAAACAATTTCATTAGATAATATATTACATTTATATATTTCACATGATAACAGCCAAGATTTACATAAACCATAGAATATACAGTCTGTTTGTTGTCAAGGCAACTATTATAAGTAAACAATGGAATACATTTTTATTTACAGACATTACCTTGACAACAGACTGTAAAGTCATGGTTTGTGTTAAGTTTTGAATGTTATCAAGTGATTTGCATTATATTTTACAATACCAACTTTCATGGAAATAGTATACAAGTACAGTTGTTTACTTTATAAATCAAATATAATCAATGCAAAAAAAAAAATAAGAAGGGACGTGGACCATTATTATAAATGCTTCAAATAAAAAGAATTTAGTTATGAAGTAACTAAGTTGATATTAAATGGTAAGCATACATAGCTACTTGGTTATCATACGTAAATCATATCTCTCCAGCCAATGCTTAATATTGTAACCAGTTGGATTACATAGCATTCTCTAATTTAGTGTGTGTGCATAAATATATATATATAAAGTAGAAAGGAAAAGTAGAAATAAACACAGGATAAATTTTTGTAGATATTTTTCTATATTTCCTAAAATAAAATAATAATAAGTAAAGGGTTAAATAACTCTGGGTTTAAAGTAAAATTTCATTGTGAAATAAGTATTTTAAAAAGGTCTGATAAATAATATTTGTAATTCTGATTTTGAGATTAACAAAAAAAAAAAAGCATAATTTATTTTTTAAAATCTTTTAATTAATACTTGTATAAAATATCTTTTTTAATTAATGCTTGTTTGCATTTCTACTATGTAGTTAAAAATCTTTGTAGATTAAAAACTCTAAAGGATTATCACACCTTTGGTCAAATTTCAAAGATTAAAGTAAAAACATGAAAATCACACTTTGATAGAAATTTCCAGCTTGTTTTAAAATGGATTACAGATTGAAAACAGCCACTGTGTTTTTGTCACCTGACCTAACCAAAGTTATAAAAGACTGATAAAAAAAAAATCAGTTAGTTCTGCTTGCAGTTTTGTAAGAGTTGGTCAGAAGAGTTTTAATACTTTAAGCAGTGGCCACTAGGCCAACTGCAAAGTCTGGATAGTGATTTTTAAAGAGAGCAGTATGTTGTTGGCTATAGCAGAGAGTTGGCAGAATAGCCACCATGAACTGATGTAGCCGAAGGCAGGAGCTGCTACTATTTTCCTTCACAGGAGTTTTGATTTACTAGAAGCTGGGTCACTTCTGAATCAATAGCCTGAAAAAAAAAAAAAAAGAGGACAAAATACCTAGCAGTGCTATGCAGAGCTCTTACGAAGATCTAAGGGAGTACAGTCCAGTAGCTGTCCTATAGTTTACTGCAGACTTTTGATTCGTGAGGCCAGGATCACTTCAAATGGATCAACTAGCTACTTAAATATGTTCTAGAAGACAGCTTGACAATTGCTTGGACTACAAAAGAAATCTCATGGTATGACAACAAATTACCGGAATTATATACTTTTATCTGATGATGACAACAAACCTGAAATTATATTTTTCTGCTGGACCAAAAACCAAGTTTGCCAAGAGAAAGCTTGAAGAAATTGGTATACTTATGCTGCTGTTTATCTATATACGCAGGGAACCACAGATAAACACGTCTCGTGTATATACAGTGAGTTATTTTATTTTAATATTTCTTAAAATGACTTTTAAAATTATAAATTAATAACTTAAAGTCAACACAAACAAGTAACTTTTGCTCGAGTTGAAATCTAACAGCAGTTATATATAATAATGAAATTTTAAATAATTTCTTTGGTCTGAAGTGACAGATATATAAAACGATTTTATTTTTCATTATTAAGAAGAAGAAAAGAGATATTTTATATTTAGAGACCTTGATAATTAATCAACAAATACCTGTCAAACAAAAGTTGACTTTATTTAGTTTGATAAAAAAAAAAAAAGAACTTATAAACTGGAACTAAATTGTAAATTATATCTATGTTTTGTTTATACACACATATAAGTGTAAAATTTATATGTTTTCCAAATGGTATTAATTAGGAAAATATAATATTATTATTGTAACAAATTAAAATAGGTTATTTCACGCACCACACATGTATATGTGCGTGTATTGTCAATTATAAGACATATATGCAAATTTTAATCATTTTTTGTTATTGAATATTAATTGTATATTGTAAATCGCGCGTCTGTGTGCATATATATGTAAACCATAGTAATAACTTGGATTGTGTATTGTAATTTTGTAAAACATAAATATGATAATTTTTTTTATTGTATAGTAATCAAAATCAGAAGGCTTAATTGATATGTGAAGAGCCACAATACCATTTGTTTTTATTGTTATTAATAAACTTATTTAATTGTTAAAAATGGTTTCCATCATCTCTTGGTCACATACAGTAATAGAGCTTGTGTTCTCTGAGCTAGATTCGTAACGGGATGAATATATAAATGGGGATGTGTACTTAGTGCTTTTGGGGCATCCAGAGATGATCAATCATCATCCTGGTTGGCGCAAAAGAGAATACTCTTTAAAGCCCATGCACTATATTTTATTTTAGTTTAGTCTTGTTAAAAAAATTTAAGTTTATAGTTGGCCAGTACAAGTGAGCATTGATGATGATCAGCATGTTTTAATGTCCCAGCATTATTGTTTAGATTTTCTAGTTATGTATTCTAATGGATGGGCACTAAGCTGGTGCATCCAAGTTATGGTTAAATAATTGCCCAAGCTGGCAAAGGCTCAAACGTTAGCCTAGTCTACAGAAGACTCATTTCTAATCCAGTCACAAGGTTGATTGTTGATTTATATTTTTTATGGTTCAAATCCAGTCACAATGTTGACTGTTGATTTTATTCTGATTTATTGTAATGATTTGTTTATTCCCATCAATGATGATGATGGATGGTTATTTCTCTCCAGTATTTACATGTACTTATCTTTTACTTTTTGATAATGCTGGTTGATTTATAGTTAATCATAGTTGCTGGCTGATCTCTCAAAGTTTTCACAGATTTATGATCTCATATCCCCTTAAATATTATACTTCTCATAAACTTTATATTAAATCATTTTATTTAAAATTTTATTGATTGATGGAGCGATACTTTTTGTAAATATTTCATTGTAAATGGACTGGGAGTGATGATAATTGTTCCATCACCCAGTTCAAACCAGTTCCTTCCACTTTCTATCCACTCCATCCTGTTACAATATTAACCAATAAAATATCAGCAATCTGTTGTCTAGACAACCACTCAGATAGGATTTCCATTTACTAATGGAATATTTGCCTTGACAATGGATTGCTGATATTCTATTGGTTAATTTTTAGTATTGGCTGGAATGATAGATATCAAAATTAATATTATAAATGCATAATATAAAAAGTTCACTAATTAATCATCTCTATACATGTAAAAGCTTACCATAAATCAGCCGTATGATCGTATGGTTTTTCTTGAACTAATTCAGGGGCCATATATAATGGAGTTCCCTTAAATTCAAATAAAGAAATCAGATATTAAATATGCTTAGCATATTTTCTAAAATTATATATATTTACAACTACAAAATAATAATTATATTCAGTGATCAAACAGAATAAAATAAAAAAATTTAAAGATAAATTATAGGCTAAGCACTCGTAGGTTTGACTCATTTCCATTAAACCCTCAAACAGTCTGTAGCGAGATGCATTCATGAAGAGTCATAACTAGACTAAGACAATGCCATATTTTATTTGTCCAAATTATGATAGTTCCACTACTCAAGTGATCGTCTGCTTGATAGGCTCTTATAGGATTGACTCAATCCCATCAAATCCTCAAAGTCTGTAGCTATGATGCATTCATGCAGAATCACGACTAGACCAAGACCATGCCATGGTTTATTTGCCCAAATTATAATAGTTCCACTATCCCTATTCATAGTCAGGCAAAGGTGGTCCATTTGATAGGCTTCATTAAGTGATCATTAGACAAACCTCCTTCTAGAGGTTAGGCAAATTCACATAGAAAATAAAAGATGAAAATCCAAGTCTATGCTATGGCCGGTGAAACTAAAATTTAGCATAACTGATGAAGAAAAATCCACTGAAACTAGTTCTATGAGCTTTGCAATATTATGGTTCACAATTCAGTTTAGCTATTGTATAGCATCTTAATATCTTAGCTAAATAACAAGCTAATAGATGGCGATTAAATGCTTTCAAACTGGCTAAAATAGATATAGAGAGAATGAAATTAAACAATAAATTATTAGAGGAAATTAATAAAAGTGGAAGAGATGGGAATAAAAAATTATGGAAATATATTAAAAGAAGGAATGTAGTGGAGAGAGAAATAGTATTACTAGATGATGAGGAAAAAGAGTATAGCTCTAGGGAAGAATTAGAGACAATTTTAAATTAGTATGTAATGAATATAGAAAAGATGTTAGATGTGAAGAACAGAGTGATAAAAAATGTAATAGCATATAGTAATGGAAATATTAGATTTATGGAAAATGAATTCAATGAGGCAAAGAAAAATTTGAAAAGTGGAAAGGCAAAAGGTTTAGGTGGATGGAAGCAGAGATGTGATGATGTTTTAATAAGATGGCACAGAAGAGAGAATTTCCAGATAGCTAGAATAATACAAGAGTAAGACTACTATTTAAAGGAAAGAGTAAGGATCATGGAAAGTTAAGCAATTATATACTGATAGCAGTGACATCAATGTTATATAAAGTTTTTTCATATATGGTGTCTGAAAGGGTCACAATGTGGATGGAAGAAAATAATATAGTGGGAGAAATGCAAGGAGGTTTTCGATTGAATAGATATATAGGAGATAGTTTATTTGTAGTCACACAATTTATAGATATGAGCAGGAATGTAGGTAGGCAGTTATATATATATAGTCTTTATAGATAAAGAGAAGGCGTATGATAAAATAAATAGAAACACATTATGGGTAAGTTTAGTAAATTTGAAAATAAATGGAATTGTAGTGGATCTTATTAAAAGATTGTATGAGAATAATTACCACAGTGTATCAATTAGGACATATAGAATCAGTTAAAGTTTAAAATGGGGTGGTACTAAGGCAAGGATGCCCTATGTCAATCTATTTTGTTTTTATTATATTTGAGAGAAATGGAGAAAGCAATAGAAAGACTAGAAAGAGAGATAGAGATACCATTAGTAGATGGCAAGGGAGTATATACATTATCAAGTCTTTTATTTGCTGATGATATCTTCTTGCGCACAGAAAGTAGGGAAGATATGGAAGTTATGCTGAAGACATGTGCAAAATGGGTAAAGAGATGGGGATTAAATTTAGTGAAGGAAAATCAAAAGTAATAATAAAAAATACTGGGAAAGAGAAAAGAAATAATTTTTTAGGGGATATAAAATTAAATGTGGTGGATAGGTATAATTATTTGGGAATCATCTTAAGTAATTAGAGAATTTGCTTGGATGAATGGGAGAAAAAATTAATAAATGAAACAAAGAAAAGAAAAGGACTGATAAAAAAATTAACAGTGCTTTCAAATAATAAATATATTGTAGCTAGAATTGTATGGAAAGGAGAAGTAGTAGCAGAATTGACTTTTGGTAACAATGCGGTGTGTTAGTAAGGGGAGTTAGATTACTTAGAAAAAGTACAAAGAGAAGTAGAAAAACATGGATTATATGCAGATGTGTGGATGGCAAAAGAGCCAATTCAAGGAGAAATGGAATAATCAAGTTTTTATATCATATATGCAAAAAGCAAAATGAAAATGTTCAGTAGATTGCAATTTATGGATAATAAGAAAATAACCAAAATAGTTATTTCATTGGATTATGAGTAAAGGACAGGCAATAAGATGGGTGATAACGGTAATATCTATGCAGAAAAATGGATAAAGACTTTATCTCAGTATACTTATACAAAAGGTGGGATAATCGTGTTAGAATTGTTGAATGTTATAGTGGCAAGAAATGGGATAAAAGAATAGATACATTATTAAAAAAATAGGGAGTTGGAGAGATGAAGAACTAGTGTGGAGAGTAAAAAGAGTTTAAATATATATAGAAATATACAGAATATTGGGTGTGAGATAGTTTATGATAATAGCAAGGAAAGTAGTTTACTGTTTAAGACTCGAACAGGACTGTTAGCAACAAGAGAATATACACGTAAAAATGGAAAAATATAGGAGATTAGTCTGCAAGTTATTTAAAGAAGACCCAGAAAGTATGAGGCATCTGCTAATTGAATGTAAATGCCTACAAGCAGAAAGGGTACAAATAATGAAGTTGTGGGTGAATAAATATAAACAAAGTGATTATACAGAAAGTGGGTTCTAGGGTTTTTATACTGTGTTTTGGAAAAAAAATAAGGGGAATTTAGATATAAAGGCCATAGAGTTGACAAAGATAATGTTGTGGAAATGGGATTGAGCAGGATAGAGAAGAATATGAAAAAAACTTATGGTGGGGAATGGAATGGTAAGATGTCGAACATTTTCTTGGGGCGTAGTGACTGAGAGATTCCTGACTCCGAGAAAGGAGAAGCCATAGTGCATCACATCACATCCCATCAACATTTTTTTAACAATCTTAAAGAACAAAATAAACCACAGCTGTAATTTTGATGAAAATTTGATTATACATCCATTCTCTAAATTTATACACTCCTACTGTATCAAAGCAGCTACACTATAAACTAATGGTTTTGAAATGATACAGTGGCCATTAATATTCTAAATGTGAAGCTCACTGAACTGTTTGATGGATAGTGGAGTGATTGGAGTTCTATAATACCACCAATGTTATTATATTTTTGCCTATATTTCAATATCTGATTTGTCTCGGCAAATCATTGATTTCTGATCACAATTTGTTCTAGAAAGTTTCAGTCACTGTCTTTAGTGCACATGTTATGAAACGTTAGAGTTTTCAGCATTTTCAGATACTGGTATTAGTCAGCCCTGTCAATATGGCCCTTTTAAACTAAAATCAGATTCAGCTTATGAATCTGATGTCAATTTTATCCCTTGTCATTTCTTTAGGATTTCATGTATTACAAAAAAAAATATGATAATATTAGATTAAATTATATATTCATTTCTGTGACCCATACAATCAAAACTAGAATACTAATATAATAATTAACCCCGTTACTTTATCCAGCCTTTAAACAACTAAAAGAATGTACTTACTTTGATGGAAGTTAAAACCATAGTATTTACTGTCATTGTTCTGGCAAACCTATTAAAAAACAAAACCTTTTAATAAACAAAAATTGAGTTTAATACATCTATAACAGGGATGGGCAAACTTTTCTGACTGTGGGCCATACAGATATCTGTAAGGCCTCTACCAGGCCACATGTAAAATAATGTTTTACTTAAATGACATATGAGATATTAATAGAAGGGCAAAGTATTGTAATCATGCTGGAAAGCAACTTTCTATTTTCAATGAATTCTCATGAGGTAAAACTTTTAAAATCTGTTTTGGAAATTTTAGGATGTTATCTGGCATCATGCGTATGTGTGTAGACAAGTCCATATATGTATTTATGTGTGTGTATATTTATATGTGATCAAATTTGTTGCCACAATGACTCAAGAAAGAAGCAGATTTAGCAAAGAAATTTTGATGCCACAATCTATGTGGCCTAATTTAGATGTTTATTGTTGGACAACAATATTCATTAATGAAAGATGATGCAACTAAACTCCTGGATTACCGATAACTCGAAATATAAGATACATGTTTGTTTATATATAAGTGAATATTTTTATGGTTAAATTTGAAAAAAAAAAAAGGTATACTTATACATGGGCTGTAGGCTATATAAATTGTCATTGAAAGCTGCATGTGGCCCACAGGCCGTAGTTTGCCCACCCCAATTCGTTTTTAATATCTTTAATATTATTATACAAATTTCCAATTTTAGAGTTCTCAATGATTCTTTACTTAATGACCAACTCAGGGCTAAAGTGTCCATATTAAATCACATCCAAATAATATAAATAAATAAAAAAACATGGATTGTGACTAACTTAAGTGTGTACCTAATAACATATTAAGTACTTAAAAGTGACAAAACATAACTTTTCAAGCAATTTACAATACGATTACACTTTTTAGAATTTGTCTTTGCTCATTTTCAAAAATTAAATTTATCTCTATTATTTGGTAAATAAATTAACTTTTAAATATAAGTGGTATGTTTCATAATAATATTTAAATTTAAACCCAATAATTATGGAAGTAAACAACATATTCATTACTCCAGAAAAATAAAAAAGATAAGGCAAAGAAAATATATTTAGAGCAATATATTTAATAGATGGTTAACAGATAAAGTTAAGGTGAATGAGAGTAAAATTAATTGGCATATTATTGAAAAAAAGTTAAAAAAATTTAATATAAGTGATAAGAAATATTTGCTTAAAATAAACAATAGAAATTAATTGTGTAAAACAAATAATAAGAAATTCTGCTTGATAAATGATAAGAGAGATTTACTAATAAGAATTATTTATGTAACAAAATTGAAGTCAAAAAAGACTAATTAAAAATACCAGAGGGGAAAACAGACTGATTGGTGTCTGAGGAAATAAAATAACAATCAAGAATTAAAAACCGAAATGCTCAAAGGAATCAGCGAGATATAAATAGCATATACAGAAAAGTGCAAAGGGTTTTTTGTTTTTTGGCTTTTGCGGATTTGCTTGCACATTCATTAATGAATTTTGTTAACTGTGAACTGTTAGTACTGAATATTTGGAGCTGACTAGAGTTAGAACAGGGCTGAAAGAACCCGTGTGAGAAGCTGTCTGGGAAGCAAAGGGCAGTTTGTGCACTAAGGGAAGCAATCCCAGAGACTGTGTCTCTGAAGATACCAACAGCCGGCTAGGGACTAAAACAGATCAGACAGATTTTTTTTTTATGTCTAATGGACTCTATATGAGGAAACATAGAACGAACTGGGAGGATACACACTTGTTAAATTTATACACAGCCAGATTTGAGCAACAGACTGTGGAGTCAGAGTTTGACCCAATAGTAATGTGTATATATAAATAGGGTTTTGTTTGTATGTAAAGTGATCAATATTTCTGTTAACAATACTTTGTTGTGAGGTTCAATATCAAATACATTTAGTTATAATTGATAATCCTTTATTGTTAATTTTGTTTGTTATTAATTTCCTGAATGTTTCTTATTTTGTTGGTATCTGTATAATATATATGCAAATACACAACAATAAGTATTGTTAAAACCATTAAAACATGACATAATCACCATTTCTTTTTCTTGCGCAAGCTATTAATATAGTAGCAATTCTCTCCATACAATAGTGCCACTCAGTACAAAATGTAATAGCACCTACTTATCCAATATCCCCAAGAATAGTTTCTAGCTTGTAACGATCATTAGTAAAGAGCCTTCAATATGAGAACATTGCACCTAGACCTTTATTTTCTAATGCATTTCTCCAGAAACTACTTTTTACATATTTAGTCATATAAAGCACAAGTTCAAACTGAAAACCCAATTATGTTTTCAATCCAAGCTAATTTGCTATTATTTTCAATCGCTTTTCAATGGGGCAACTAAATACCAACTGAATGTGGAAGGATATATACTGATGAGATCAATTGCCCCATTGACAAATGATTGAAAGAGCACAAACTGATGATTAGAAAAGAGAAAATGGTACTAGTACATATAATACACTCCACCGCTTGGTGGCGCTAGTTTTAGCCCAATGCATATCAATATACATGTTCACGGGTCGACGATACGGTAAATTTTTGACATTTATATACAAACTTTTT
Source organism: Epiperipatus broadwayi (assembly GCA_028023455.1). Classification (NCBI taxonomy): domain Eukaryota; kingdom Metazoa; phylum Onychophora; class Udeonychophora; order Euonychophora; family Peripatidae; genus Epiperipatus; species Epiperipatus broadwayi. Next base: position 15,228,767 of record JAQFVV010000006.1, read on the forward strand.
TAATTTTTTAAAAAATTTCTATACGTTATTATATATTCTAATACCATTTTTTTGGACCGAGAGAAAACATGTCTAAAGTAGCAGAGCATGTATGTACCATATGTTCAAATGAGAAAAAAGAAGAAGAAAGAAAAAAAAAAAAAAAAACATTTAATAAAAACCCCCCCCATTAATTTTTTTTTTGAAAAAAATATGAAGACCAAAAAAAATTTCCTTAAAAAGGGGAGGGGAGACTTTAGTGTTTTTAATGGCTCAGTTGCTTACGAGTTTTATCTTAAAATTCAATATTCAAGAATGCAAAGATTCAGATTAGATACTGATGCTAGTACTGTCACTGGGTCAGACAAGCACCACCTACTACTACTCAAAACATTGTCTTATACTAACTTGAGTATTAATACTGACAAATTGAATGTAATTAGAAAATTTCAATAAAATTACAATTTTTTCTGAAGACATTCACTATTTAATGCTAGATGATGGAAATAGTTTAATATATAAGTACAAATGTTTATTTTATATTTGTACATGAAGGTGAAAACATGTGTATGTGTGTGCATTCATATAAAAGAATTTGAGTCGTAGGAATAAGAGGGATTCTTTTTATTCCTGCATAAATACTATATCTTGGATTGAAGAGGAGAGTATTCATTTATTTAACACTCTCAAAAGGCGCATGCTCAATTAGCTTGAAAGGCTGATATTGGAATGAAATTAGATGATTAAGAAAATATTTATTTGTGTGATGCACATATTCATAAAACATGTATCAAAGTTTAATGCTAATTCTTGCTGAATGAGGACTTGGGACCATAACAATATATATATTAACTTGATTACTATATTGTTTTGTGGGATTTGCGTTCAAAATTTAATAATAGGTATCTATATATATAAACTCCATGTAAATGTATGTTAGTCCATAATGCTTTACTGGAATGCCCTCCAAATTTTTTTTATTCAGAAGACACTCCGGTAAATAATCTTATTATATGGGTATACACACGTAAATAGAAAAATATGAGTGATTTAGTTTGCAAGTTATGTAAGAAAGGCATAGAAAATATTAGACATCTGTCAAGCATTGGTGGCTGAGTGGTCAGCACAGCTGCCTACAAGCAGTTGTCATGGGTTCGCTTCCCGGCCGATGCTTTGACACATGAAAAAAAAAAAAATTAGACATCTGTTAATTGAATGTAAATGCCTACAAGCAAAAAGGTACAAATAATAAAGTTGTGGGAGAATAAATATAAACAAAGTGATTATACAGAAAATGGGTTCTTGGTTTTTTATGCTGGATTTGGAAAAAGGGGAGTTAGATATAAAGGCCATAGAATTGACAAGGATTATGTTGTGGAAATGGGATGGAGCCGGATAGAGAAGAATATGGAAAAAACTTAGGGTGGGGAATGAAAAGGGAGGTAAGTTGGCCAACAGGTTTCTCTGGGCATAGTGGTTGAGACATTCTTGACTCCGAAAAAAAAGAAACCACAGTGCATCACATCTCATCCCACAACATATATATACTTATCTGTAATACTGTCAAATTTCACATAACAAGTTTAATTTAGCTTTATTAATAAAGCTAAATGTGTTAATACCTTGCCTGGTACATTTCTGAAGTGTACCAAACAGGTTGGGTTGATCCAAACATTTTTTTTTTCAACTTTTCAATTGTGAATTTATCACATTTATTTAAATGATATTAAAATCTTTTGTTTAATTTACATTAAATCTTTAAAAAAATTTTGTTAAAACAACCAATTAAAAAAAATTATTACAAAAATGACGGCCTTTCCATAGGCTGGGTACATTTGAAAAGTCAATAAACATCACATGACCACCACTTCTTATGCTTGTGTATAACTGTTTTAAAACAGGCAAAAGTCACTGATGAAGGCCACAACCCAGAAACTAGTCTGGGGATATTGGATGAGTAGGCACTAGATGGGGATTTTATGTACAAGCCTTCTGGCATCCATTGATTATCCTAGCTTGCTGTGTGTGGCAATACGTATAGTGAGTTTTACATCTGATTACTTAAATAAATACTAACTCTTCGTAAGATAATAAAGATTAAGAGTTACTTTCATAACTTTGTGATAAAGATTTGCTTTAATTTACTAAGCCCATTGTGTTTATATCTGATTTACCACCAGCTTAATGTTCCAGTCGTTAATGAACGGCACACAACTTAATAAATAAATATCAATATATTTATTACAGGTATTTACAGTAATAAAATACATACAATAGATCAATTGGTGAACTGCGAAAGTTTAGTTGTTAATGGTATAACTAGTGCTTGGGAAGGAATGCTGAGATTCACCATTAAGCCCTATCACTTACAGCCTACAGGTGGCTTGTCTCGTATAAAAATATGATGACAATAGTAGTTTGCAGCTTCCTGCTTTAGGTTTGAGTATACCTGATTGCATTTTACCAAAGAATTGATAAGATTACTGTCATTTCATGTATGAAAGTTATCTGAAGTTACTTATTACACTCAAATAAGCTTCCAATATATGTAACCAGATTCCTTTCCTTACTGGAAATAATTGAATTCGCTGACCTAGCTCTCCGATTAGTCTGTTCATGTCACCACTATTTATTTTATTTCATTGCTCTTTCACTGCTCAGTTATACTGTGCGTTCGATCAGTTCTTGATAACATTGTAGTACAGACAAATCCATGGGTAAGCTTAAAATGAGACAAGATAAATTTTCAACAGAGCCAAAATAATAAAATTTTATCTGTACATTTCTGGTTTACTGCTAAAGAAAATTTAGGAATTCTAAATTTAAACTTAATGCAATTTTAAGTTTAACTATAATTACAGCTAGCACAACACCTAATCTTTTTTTTCTACTATTATTGACCAAAAATGACTTTTTATACTTAATGTGAATTCATTTCTCTGTTAACTACTGTAATTATACAATTAATATTTTAATAATAATGCTAATAAAAGGTATTTTGTAAATACTGTATTTATTTTTAGACTTCATGATTTAATATAAACTTAAAAACACGTAAGATTTTCATTGCTATTTTCAAAGAAAAATCAAAATTATACACTGCAATTGTTGGACATGACATGACCTCTGCTCACATCATGCTGTTTAATGGTAAATAAAGTCATAAGTTAGAAATTAGTCTAAAAATATTGACTAGAACTGTGCTAGATAGGGATTTAATAAGCACTACCATCTGGCGTCTATTGATTACAAAAGCTTACACTAGGTGGCACAATGGCAGAAAGGATGAGTTTGCTACAATTGTTGGATTAAGATAAAAAGAAAAAAATGGTGCATTTAGAAAATAAGTTGATTAATTTAGAATATAAAACAAATATTCAATTACAGTAAAGTAACATAATATTCCATTGCTTTCTCATGGCCCATGAGTCAAGTACTTTATGACAATAAATGATAGAAGCTTACTAATGAACTAACACATTATGCTCTTCTTAGACGAAAACCAGATGAATGAAAGAAAAAAAAATGTAAACAAATAATGATTAATATTATTCATATTGTCATACTAATTATGATGAAAACAGGCTAACTCACTATATGTATTGCCACACACAGCAAGCTAGAGTAATCAATGGATGCCAAAGGCTTGTGAATAAAATACCCATCTAGTACTTACTCATCCAATATCCCCAGACTAGTTTCTGGCTTGTGGCCTTCGTCAGTGAGGAGCCTTGATGATGATGGATGGGTCTAAGTGTTTGCATAAATTAAGTAATTTATGATGATGATGATGGATGATAATGATAAATAAAAATACCACTTTCCAAGTTTGCTGCATCTAAGCTTTGCTTGTATAATAACAGCGCTGATCTTAAACCCAGTTCAAAAATCTCACTTATGAGCTAAATGTTTGAATTTGATTTTTTGACAAAAGGATATTTGCTACATAAGCATTTGGCACATTTACTACTAATATGCTGAAAAATTTAACTAAAACAAGACTAAACTGAGTGAATTGTGAGCCTAATAAAGTCCAAACAGTCAGAAATTAGTTATATGAATTGATCTGACATTGACATCTGATGTCCTTTTCTAGATCTATGCTTATATTAATTGATCAGTGATAAAAAAAAATGTCATGATCATCTAAAGTAGTTTAAGAAATCATGTGATATTTATTTTAACTTTCCAATGGCCACCAAAAGAGAAACATTGAACATAGTTCCCCTTCCTTGTTTTATTCATTAGCTAAGAATAGATAAATACCCATTTACCAACCAATAACTGGATGGCTAGCTATATTTGTTATGGACCAACTGTCAATAAAAAAAATTTAAATCTGAACCTGAAAAATTTTAAATCTTATCAAGTCGAAATTCAAACCGTATGTCATGCATATGGCAAGCAGATGAATTAACCACTATACTATAGAAACCTTCAAAATTAGATATAAATTAAAATGAAGATAAGATTTATAGTTTATTACTTTTATAGTAAATTAACCAAATTTTGAAATGTCTTTCAAAATTTTCTTAAAAATGATTCAAATAAGCTACTAAAATATGTATAGTAAAATATTAGTCATACATAATAAAAATTAAATATAATCAGGGCAAAACAAAATTATAATAAAATTATTAGTTTTAAAATCCATAAATTGTGGAAAAAACACATACCCGAAATCACATAATTTAACAACTCCACCTTTTCCTAATAAAATATTTTGAGGTTTCATGTCTCTATGAAGAATCCGATGTGCGTGAAGATAATAAAGTGCAGAGATTAATTGGCAGGCTATAGATTGCACTTGACTTTCTGGTAAATTTCCATCATCTTCCAGAACCTGAAATAATTCTCCTTCAGCATAATCTGTTACTGCAACAACCTATATAAAAGGAAATATATATATACTATATATATATTCAGAAAAATAAAAATCATTATATGTTAAATATGCAAAATATATGCAATAATACCAACTATCCACTATAGAGCATTCCTACTCTAGTGCCATCTATGTAAGTAAAAAAATCAATGAACGCCAGTTGGTTCCAAACTAATTTCACTCTCTTCATTATTATCAATGAGGAGCATTGGACTGCATAAAGTTATTCAGAAATCAATTATTATTTCTATTGTACCATTCAAGCTAATGACATGAAAGTTTCAAACCCTTTGAGATTTTAAACCCAAGATAACTAGCTTGTTTAATTATATAAGACTGGTAATAAGTTAGCAACTAAAAATTTTAGTAACTTCAGTTATAAGTTATCTGCAAGCACTTTAACCTTTTTGCCAGTATTTCAAAAGAATAAAGCATCATGTGACTTTCTTATCATACATTAAACATATCATTAACAACAGTAATCATATTGAGCATCTATTTTAGAGATATAAATGCCAGTGTGAATAATAAAAAATCAATGGAACTACATGTTATAATCAACCCGTCTCCGAATTAGCTTCTGTTTGAAAGTTTTAAATCATTAGCTTAAAAAGTATAACAGAAACAAATGTGATTGCTGGATACATATCTCTATTATTCAATGAAGAAGGTCCACGATAAGAAAAGACTATTATTTACAGTTCTTGGAATAGACATCACATGACCACCACCTCTTATGCCATTGATTACTCTAGCTTGCTGTGTGTGGTAATACGTATAGTGAGTTTTGCCTGTTTTAAGTTCTTGGAATACTCATTCATATTTAGAGCAACAAAATTGATCTAAAATATATAAAAAAGAACAAATCATAAAAAGTTATTTTATTCTTTCTAAATTAAAATCAGACTTCAGGTTGTCATTTGATAATTTTTTTCATAATACAAATCATAATCATTTAAAATCTAATATTAAATTACATTTAATATCCCAATATGTTAATATTAGATGAAGTGATAATATTAAATTACATTAAATATCTCAATATCTTAATATCAAATGAAATGATAATAGCAGAATACCTTCTAGCCGACATTTATTTCCGATTCCATAGTTATCCGTAAGTCAACATTGACTTTCGGTTAAAAGCCAGATATAAAGCAACCTTTAATAATACATTTAACATAAATGTTGACTTTTCCCAAATGTCTGTTATGTAAATTTATAGAAGATATTTTTTTTAAAAAATTATTATTAAAAAATATTTATTGATGAATCTATTTATGAAAATTTATTATTTTATATTTTAAGTTCAAAGATAGAAACAATATAAGACTTCTTACTACACTTTTAAACTAACAATGACTCATTGTTACTGATTCTCCTTACAGTTTTGACTGTCTAGTAGACTTTCTCAGAATTGTAATTGACAAATTATATTAGTTGTAGTATATACCTACACACAGAGACATATATACACAAACATACATAAATATATGTACATATATAGTCTTTCTATCATTATATAAAAAAATATATAATTTATTTTTTTCTTGTGTATTATTAAAGTATAGAAGTTCTCCCATATATTGATTTCAAGTCTTGGCATAGTTATCGGAATTTATGGATTCTAATGAATCCTATAAATTGCATTTGTAACATACACACACACACATAGAGGTATGTTCACACAACACACACACACACACATATATATGTACAGATTGAAAATGTGTATCCCACACACATACACTGATATGTCTACATTAAATATACACTATAAATTAGAAATTTAAACTTTATTAATTTTAATCCCGAACATCGAAATAACAGAAATGAGAGGAATAGTGTAAAAATATATAATAGTGATCTGAGCACATGCATCCATTTTCCTACAATTACATTTACATTTATGGACAATAACAAAATTGATTTCTAACAATGATGATTCAGTAAAGATTATACTGTAAAAGTTTATTAATAGCCTGGATATAATTTTTAAAAAGCAAAAATGTGGATTGCTTCTTTTATTTTCTTTTAACAAATATATATTAAAGATTGTATAATTTAATTTTAATTGGTGTACTTTAAATATTTAATTTTCTTGTGCATGTTTACATAGATAAAACATTTATCAACATGGTGTGAATGATTTTAACTACTACTGCTTAAAAATCTTATTATATTTTTATTAGCATAATTGGGCTTTGTAATAAAATGTAATTTTAAGACAATAACTAAATGATTTTCACAACTGTCATCTTAAAGTACTGCTTAAAAATGATATCAAACAAAACATCACAATATTATTTTCTTAGTTTCAACAGCTGTCTTAGGAGCAATAATTAATCCCACTCCAGTTCTATTTAATCGACAAACCTTAGACAAGCGTACTATCTGAAGATTTTGATATAGAACTATTATCCAATATCCAGTGATTAGTCAAGCATACAATAAACAGATCTGGAATGGACTAAATTTCTACTCCTAAGGAAGATTGTAATATAAAAAATAAAATAACACCAACTATAACATAATTTTTAAATACTTAAATTTTTTTTAAAGTTATTGAAAACAAGCTTTTAAATTTACCATGTGTTTAAATTCCTTGCTGGCTTCTTTATCAGTTTCAAAGCTATCCAACATTTCTATGATATTTTCATGTTGAAGACCTCTCATAATTTCTATTTCTCGGCGCAAATTTTTCAACTCTTTTTGAGAGCGACCAACTTTTGGAATAAATTTCAATGCTACAATCTTAACGTGAAAAAAAAAAAAAAAACAGGTTAATAAATTTTATTTGACAAATACCAATAACTGAAATAAAATTTAAAAAAACATCTTTAAAATGTTTTTTAATATCAAATTCATTCGTCTTTTAAATAAATAAAGTAAAATCTAATTCATTTCATTAATTTAATATTCAAGGAAGTTTGTAAAAAAAGACTTTATTTAATTTACTTTGAGGATTATTTATTATATTGATACTATTATTATTTATTTACTTACCATATACTTAGTAACGGATCTCATGACATAATAATAGGCACATCAACCTGCCATACCCTTAATCTGGGGTTGGAATCCAGACAAGACAAATCTTGATTTTTTTTTTCAATCACTATTGAGTGGTCAGTCTTAGAGGTTAAAAGTCCTAAGTTCATCAGGATCATGCAGAATAACAATTAAATAAATATTACTTTTTTTATACAATCTTTATAATGCAATGATTTATTTTTAACTTGACAAAACCTTTTTACAGTTTCAACTGACCAGCAGTCTTCCTCAGAACTATAACATATAAATATACAAGAACCCATAACATATTATCTAAACCATGAATAATTAAATATAACAAATTTTATAATTTGTTGCTCCGTTTAGATCATATATATTATGTTTACATTTATTTATTATAACTCTGAAGATGACTGTTGGTCAGTTGAAACTGTGAGAAGATTTTGTAGAATCACGAATAAATTATTGCAATGTAGAAAGAAATAGTATTTATTTAATTATTACATAAGAATTAATCAAAGGAATTAAAAAATAAGGAATGAAAAAAAAAAGTAAAATATTTCAGGGTAATTCAAATGAGTGAAGATGCACAGACTGTAAAAATGGAAAATGTTAATTATAATATGCTGCTACGTTCACTGCCAGAAGTATCATACTTCTATGGGGATCTGAGTCCATGGTCACCTCTATCTTATTTACCAACAGTTTTCTTTTAAGGACAACTTCTTATAAGTTTAAGATTAAAATTTACTACTATAAAATATTAAGTTATATAAACTATCGTTTTAACATAGGTTGCAAATCTATTATTAAACCAACAATCTCTTCATACTTATTTCGAAGATTTTTATTTTTAGTTCAACTATTTAGTTTCCTTTGGAAAAACAAGAAAATTCTGAAAAAGATTTCTGGGCCAACAAACATAAAAAGTAAAAAAAAAGAAAAGAAAGAAAACCTAATAAAAATGCATAAAAATAGATGGATTCCTAATATTATAAAATACCATTTTAAAAAATAATATTACTATTTTTATTTCTAAATCTCACTATGCTTGTTACAACACATATCCGACAGCCAATCAGATGACATAATAAATACTTACGACTGGCTTAGATATACAGAAAGAAAAGTTGAGAGAAGGGTGGCTGCCCTTTTCTCATAAAATCTTTGTTGTGTGTTTGGGTTTGATTGTCGTTTGAGCAGCTATCATGTCATCTGATTGGCTGTCGAATATGTGTTGTAACGAGCGTAGTGAGATTTAGCAAGTATCTCAATTTATTTCAATTTTCATCTATCTGTGCTTCGCAAATTAAAATATTATTTACATACTTTACTGCTTGTTATGTATTCTAAAAACTACTACGTAGTAAATCGTAGGATTTCGCGTTGTATGTTTATGATTTAGACTCAGTGAGTTATTTGTGAAGACATTTAAAGCTTCAAGCTTTCAGACCTAAATACTTATGACTGGCTTAGATATATAGAAAGAAAAGTTGAGAGAAGGGTGGCTGCCCTTTTCTCGTAAAATCTTTGTTGTGTGTTTGGGTTTGATTGTCGTTTTAGCAGCTATCATGTCATCTGATTGGCTGTCGAATGTGTTGTAACGAGCGTAGTGAGATTTAGCAAGTATCTCAATTTATTTCAATTTTCATCTATCTGTGCTTCTCAAATTAAAATATTATTTATATCTTTATTTCTATAGAATTTCAAAAATCAAAATAGATAAATAGATTACAAAGATTTGTTATATTATTATTTCCATTATCTATTTATCAGCCGAAGTTACTGGATCCACTCTATATAGAAATTTTTTCATTAATTAAATTTAAAAAAAAAAAAAATCTGTGTAATTTATTGTTGTGATACAGAGCCAGACTTTGGGCCATAAGGTCTTTGGATCGATTTTTTTTTGGCATTTCCAACAGTCGTACATTTACGAACACACAACCAATAAAGCTGATTTTTTATCTATTTTAAAAAAAAGACTTTATACAAGAATGTATGGTAAAAGCCTGAAATCCGGCACAGCCACTTGGGGCATTGTTCACATGTCAAAACACATAAAAATGCCGTCTCGGCGGCCGTGGACTTACAGGCTAATACAACATTTACGTATTGTATTAACCCATTGAGCTAGGCCGCTTTACATGACATCGCACAAAAATATTACGGCCTGTTTTGTGCTTCAAAGCTATTTACGCGTATTCGTTCTTTTCATAGCTGATTACCGTATCGCTTGAGGGTGTTTAAATTTCAAGGCGGTATGACTTTTCGATTTAAAAAATGTTATAATTATTAAGAATTGTCATATGGTCCCCACCCTTCCTGAAAAAAAGGTTAATATGTAAAAAAATTGGCAAAGTGTATGTTCCAACAGGCTTCGCCAAAGCTCAGCGTGGTGGGGAAAATATTCGAGACCACTAAAAGATCTGAGATGAATGTGCAATTTTGAAACTTTTCTTCAGATAAATTGCCGAGTACAGAAAGTGTGTGAGATTGTGTTTTTTTTTTTATTTTGTCAGGCACACGTAATGTCCACTTTTTATTACAGCAATAAAATCGAATAAATAATTTTAAAAAGTCCAAAGTTTGTGTCATTTTTTTTTTGTTTTTTTATTTCATTCGAAATTGACAAGTATTTGGATTCAATTTTTTTCAGCAGGGTTAAAATAAATGACAAAATTTGGTTGACTTTTTGTTAAGAATAACAAATTACGAAATACCCCCCACCCCCACCCCCAAAAGCAGTTTATTGTAGAAGACTAAAAAAAAAAAAAGGTAATTCAAACGAAATAGAAATCAAAGTAAAAAGTGAGAAAAAGTTGTTTCAAAAAAAGAAAAAAAAGGTTAAATTCTTGACTTTTTGGTTACAATTCTTTTTCCGAGTGTGGGTGGGAGTGGATGTTTGAAACAATTTTTTAATCGGCAAAAACGCAAAAGTAAATTTGGATTTAATATTAAGAAAAACAATTACGTCAACAAAAAAGAAATCAAAATTCGAAACAAGTCCCAAAGTTGATTCTCTTTTTTCAGCGCAGTTAAAATAATCGACTATTTTTGTTGTTGCCTTTTTGTTAATAATAAACAGTACGAATTCCCTCCCCCCTCCCCTGCTCAAAAAGCTGTTTCTTGTAGTAGCCAAAAAAAAAGGCTAATTCAAACATAATCTAAATCAAAGTGATAACAAGTTGTGTTTAAAAAAAAAAGTAAAATTAATAATAATAATAAGAAAAACCATTTAGTCAAGACAAAAAAAAAATAAATAAAAGAAAGGTAGAATTAAGTTCTAAACAAGTCGCAAATAATTGTATTCTATTTTTTCGGCGGTGGGATTCAAACAAATTTTTTTGACGTCATGAAACGGTCAGAAGTTTTCAAATGATAAAACGAAAAAAATACAATTAGCAAAATTTGTTGAAAAAATATCAGGTTCCAACAAAAAAACCCACAAAAAGTAATGAAAATGAATATCAAAATTTGTTTAATAATAAATAAATCATGTTCTAAATGAAATAAAAATTATTCGTTTAATCAATATTAGAAAAAAAAAAAACATTGTTGTATAAAAAAAGAAAAAAGTTGTGGCGGCCCGGTAACGTTATGTTTCATTGATTTTGTCTAGCATCAACGCTCCAAGCGGCTTTGCCCGGATTTCAGGCTTTTACCGAATGTATAATAGTTATGACTGATAAATAAGCTACAATCTAAAATTTCTAGATAATTAAACATTTAATAAGAAAATAGTGTATTTCTTTCTTAAACTTTTAAATTAACATCTTTTATTGTTAATGTTTTCTTTATGTCTTCCAAAGAATGGCTATCTTCTTCAAAATTGTGACTGACAAAACATTATTTTGGTCATATTGTATACTTGCATTTACATACATGTATAAATTTATATTAATGTCCTACACATACACAAACATAACTAATTGGTTATCACATGTAGATTACATCTGACCATTCAATGATTAAAACTAACTAATAGAATATCAGCAATCTGTTGCCAAGGTAAATAATAAATGGGAATCCTATCTGGGTCTAAGATATTAGTAAACCTTGAGTTACAGCAATTGACTTCTTGGTAGTTTAATCTCAATCTATTTAACTCAACTGCTATCATTCAAGCTTTATTTAGTATCTTGGACCTTAAGTAGATCCGGATTTGTTGCATTGGTAACACATTGTTAATATTCTATCAGTTAATTTTAAGCATTGGTTGGGTGATGTGATTTACATATGATAACCAAAGAACTGTGTGTCCCTATGGCTTATTTAAAATATTGAATAGTGGTTTTTTGAAATGTTGTAAAAATGATTATTTCTTAATCTAACTTCAAACAGTTTATTCTATCTTGTTTAATTAAGTTTATTTAAAACTTCAAGGCAGTTTCAATCTCAGTCTGTTTCATTCAACAGTTGTCATTCAAGGTCCATTTAAGATCTTAGACTCTGATAAAATTGAATTTCCATTTATTATCTGAGTATCGCCTTGACAACAAATTACTGATACTACATTGGTTAATTTAAGCATTGGCTGGTGTGCTGCGATTTGATTATTTATATATGTATATATAATAAAAACTTTAGTGATTTATATATATGTAATCTTATAGAAGGAAATTACTCTTGATGCATGCACTATTAGATTGGTATTAAATTTACATGCACTCAAGCATAAGTGAACCGCTTAGGTTTAGAGCCTATCCTATATAAATCAATCCTTATTGACCATGCTTAAATCAGGACTTGATATTATAAGTCTGATATTTCAATTGACAAATTATTTGTACAAATTTAGTTTATATATCATAGGAAAGAAAAAGTTTCTCATTTTTAACAATCTGCGACTTTGAATTATATTATTTTAAATATATATAGTAAATAATTCAGTGATTTATGTATATGTAATCTTCTTGAAGAAATTACTCTTCACACATGCACTATTAGATTGATATAGTAAATCAATATTGCACTAAAAAAGCAATAACCGCAAAGCTAAAGATGTGTAATATTTTATTAAATCATACACTGAGCGCTTTCAAGAGACATCCATGTGAACCGCAGACAATCAGCTTGGTTTGCAGGGAAGCAAATGATGTAAAATGCAAAATAAAAGAAGCCTGCTATATCGCAATGGATTGCAGTGCCATCAACCAGAAAAAATCATGTTACTCTGTATCCAAGAAATGGAATGCTTAAAAGTTGCATATATTTGCATATAATTAAACTAACAGCCATTATACAATAAGAGCTATGAATATGAGAGCCGTGTCTTTTGAAAGCGCTCAGCATATGATTTAATAAAATACTACACATCTTTAGTTTTGCGGTTATTGCGTTTTTAGCACTATATTGATTTGCTACAACACGCAAAGTTTTAAAAAACTAAATTCGTATTAGATTGATATTAAATTTGCATGCACTCACTTGTCAATAAGTGTTTTAAAAGCATAAATGAACCATTTATGCTTAGAGCCTGTTCTTATATAAATCAACCCTTACTGACCATGCTTAAATCAGGATTTGATTTTAATATGAGCCCGATATTTCAATTATGAAGCAAGTTAAAAGATTACATATTTTTTTGTAGTAACATAACTAAATTATACTTAGACTAATTAGCTTTTAAATTTATTTATGGAACAGAGAAGTGAGAATACCTTACTAAGGCAGTTTATAAGCAAGATTTCCAAAGAGTCATTTAAATAAACCTGTAAATAATGCCCACTTTTTTCTATATCAATGCCAATCTAATAGCCTAAATACGATATAACTATATTACTATAAAAAAAATATCTCATACTTTAACTCAGCAAACTGAAAACTGCATTGAACCTCAAAAACCAAGTTCACTTTCTTAAAAGCTACCAAGATATATAAAGTGATATACATTCTCAACCTGATAACTACTCTTATTGGAATAAATAATTAAATGTTAGTTGCTCAGAAGGTTATGTGAACTTACACCTTAAAAGTGAGAAGTTGAACTTTGATTCAAGATCTTTTAACTCTAATCATTGTACAAAATTATCCAAAATAATTGCAATTCCATATCGGGTAAGGTAAAATGTTTTTGGATATTTTTCCATTCACGTTAAAGGAGCTGAAGATTTTTCTTCCATTATAACATGATCATAGAAATGATTTTTTTTTAAAAAAAAAATGATAATGACCATTTTATTAACTCTGTCAACTCTCAATAAACCTACTGTTTATGAAGTAAAGATGGAGATATTTTATTAAATGTGTATCACCGAAAAAATGTTAAGATCCTATGATAGTTTTAAGATGATTACAAAAGATGTAGAACTTAATGGAATGGAAAATGATATATGTTATATTTATATAAAAAGAGAAGTTATCTGGTAGTTGAAACTAGAAAAAGAATTGTAGAATATAAATTGTAATCATCGGAAATGTTAAAGTTGGAAATCATAAAAGCATATTGTTTTCAAAGAAAAAGTAAAGTACTCCAAGAGAAAAGATAAGAAATAATTAATTATACAAAAAGATTGCTTAAAGCAATAAAAAAAAATATAGACATTTGTTAACATATATATTTTCTAAAAAAAATCGCTTTTATTTTATTTGACGTGCAATGTACTAAAAACCAAAAATATTTTTCCCTTCGACTAAAATGTTGACTGTTGTATGTAACCTTAAATAAAATCGTGGGGCATTCATACATTAATTATTATTAAGTGACTGAATTAATTAATTTATGGACACCCCATGTTTTTATTTAAAATTACGTATTATAACCAAAATTGTTCAAGAAATTTTTTTGTTACTTTTACATTACTCATCACATTAAATAAGTGTTTTTTTTAATATTATATATATTATTTTTTATTTTTTAGTACTCAAATCTATAACACTTCAATTTTTCAAAATCATTTATCACAAAGAGAAAAGCTATTCATATTCAATTTTAAAAACTGCAATGTTGCCATATTTGGAGTATTTGAAATTAAATCCATAACGCATTAAAACTTAATTCCAAAATTATTATGTTTATGAAAGCAGTGATTTGAAAAAACAAGTTTTAAAAAAACAATCAAGTGAAATTAAGATTTCATCCTTCATTTCTTTTTCTATTTTAATTAACTGTAAATACTTTTTATTGCAATAATCATAAAATTAAATGAATGAATATTTATTAAAAATATAACATCATCTACTGTGCACCATTCCAAAT
Organism: Epiperipatus broadwayi; assembly: GCA_028023455.1. NCBI lineage: Eukaryota > Metazoa > Onychophora > Udeonychophora > Euonychophora > Peripatidae > Epiperipatus > Epiperipatus broadwayi. Next base: position 15,243,847 of record JAQFVV010000006.1, read on the forward strand.
CTACTGAACGGATTTCAGTGAGGTTTGAAATGTTACGTCAATACTGTTGAGTTGGACAACTCAAAATTATTGTATTTTATGTTGCATCATTTCAATTTTTCAAAATCCTTTGGTTCAAATTCATTTTTCATATAAACTAGAAAGCTATTCCTATTCAATGTAATCAAAAAAAAAAGTGCAAAATATCTGTTTGGTAGTAGTTTTGTTTTCATTAAGGCAGTGATTTAAAAACACAAGTTTTACGTGAACAATCCAAAGGAAAATTAAGTTTCAGCCTTCATTTCTTTTTTTCATTTCTATTTTAATTAACTTAAATATCCCTAAAATTTCTTTTTCAAACTAAAAGAAAAAAATTTGCTTTAAAAATATCGTATATCGCATCATGTATTGTGCATGATTCAAAATTTATCAAATCAATTTGAATGTGGTTTGAAATAAGGCCCACCAACACTACTAATCCTGAAATATTATATTGTTATATTGCATTGTCATTGAAATAAAACATGTATACAAAATTTGAAGAAAATCCATTTAGCAGAAGGTTAAAAATCAGTTACAAAATTCGACCAAAATAAACATAAGATTTTGGTTAATAACAAGCTTACTGGTAAAAAGAAATAATAGATAATAATAGTTTTAAATTGTGAAAACAGATGTCATTAACTGTATTTTAGTTTATAAAACAGAAATACTATTAAATTATACTATATATAGGTTATATATAGAGCTCGCAATGAAGCTCTTAAGAAGCTTTATAGAATATCCTCAACCCCAGACCAGTTTCTGCTACTGGCTTCCTCTGTGAGGTGCTAGAATATTCAAGCATTAGTTTAAAAATACCAGGACAAGCCAATCACTTTATCTAATGAATAACTATTAAGTAGAAAATCTGAAATTTTCAGACATTCATAGGCCTTCCAATCCAGCTATCTAACTTAAATAGCCATATGGGACTGAACCAAGTTCGGATACACCATATATACTAATAGCTTTAGCAATATAAGATCACCAAAGCCTTAATAACAAAAAATAAAATGACAAAGAAATCAAGTCATGTGTCACATGACCTAATTTAATAAGCTTGTATTACAAATTTTATATATAGCATTTGCAAATAAGCTCTTAACAAGCTTTATGGAATATCCCCAACCCCAGACCGGGTTTCTGCTACTGGCTTCCTCAGTGAGATGCTAGGATATTCAAGCATTAGACCAGTTTCTGCTACTGGCTTCCTCAGTGAGGTGCTAGGATATTCAAACATTAGTTTAAAAATAAACTATTGCTTGAATATCCTAGTGCCTCAATGAGGAAGCCAGTAGCTGCTGTGGGGTTGGGGATATTCTATAAAGCTTGTTAAGAGCTTATTTGCGAGCTCTTTGTAATACAAGCTTGTTAAATTAGGTCATGTGAAATATGACTTGGTTTCTTTGTGTATATATATATATGTTATATTTAACATTTGTAATTAAGTTTTTTAATAAAATTATTAAATACTTAATTATTATGATTAATAAAATAAATATTCAAATAGTTGTCATTTATCAAAAAGTTTGTCACTAAAAAAAAATGCTAATGGCTTTATTGCTCAAAAGTTCATAAGAAAATTGAACGCCAGAACCGCGAGTGCCAGAATTGATTCTGGGACATTTTGAACCCAAACTGGATGCTCTACCAACTACAAACCATGATTGCATTTTACTTGTAATTATATGTTAGACTACTTTCATTATCTAAAATTACTTGTTAAATGGCTTTATAAAAATTCGAACTTTTCAAATACATTCAACTGCATTAATATATAACACAACACCCTCTGCAAATGTTGCTGCCCTAAGCAGTGACATTGCCTCCATGGAAATTAAACAAAGGATCTTTATACTGAATTTAATTTGATGCTTTAACCAACGAAGCCTTTGACGAAAGTCTAATTAGTCAAGAGTCACCTTATTATTCATGAATTTAAGCATCCTAAGCTCAGTTCCTACAATAGTAGTGTCATCAGCAGAACCAACTCAAGTGCAGTGCAAATGGGTACAATTACTAAAGATCCCGCATTTACCGAAACCCCGAAACTACATGATCTGCATTTTCTATCAATATCAAAAAATATGTTTTATCACTTGCTAACTTAATCACTTTTGTCCCCCAAAACTCAGTCATTTATTACATGTGAAGTAAACAATTGTATAAACTGTTTCTACAGTGGTGTTTATTTCTCAGCTACATAGAACTTGTATATTTAAATATTTTGCCATGTACTTTCTGGTCAGCTAATGCAAAAATACACAGATCAAGAATGATACTCTTTATTAGTGGTACTTTTATTAGATCTGCAATGTAGAGCTGATAAACATTTTCATATCCGCGATAAATGTTTAACCTTATGATCACATCAAATAAATCCTGTGATGTTATCCGATGTGGTATCAAAACGTGTTTTTTATTTTTAATCCAAATCTCGTATCACGTGTTTTTTATTGTGATATTTTTTGATAATCTCAGTTATTGTCCAGATTTCATTCTGATAACAGATTTTATCATAGTTTTAGTTATTGTCCAGATTTCAATTGCATTCCATAGTTTTACTTCAAGATGTCAATTGCATTTTTGCTTGATTTGTTTGTTTTTTAAGTCAGTAAACATACATAGTTTTTCTTATGATTTTCATTACATTATCATTAGAATTAATGATAGAACAGTAGCAACTCTGATTGAAGCTATCAAACAAAATGTAGAAGAGGGTTCCACCATAGATTTGGATTGTTGAAAGGCCTATAAAAATAATGAATTGAGAAATGTCAGTTACAATCATTATTGTGTGAACCACAAATATAATTTCATGAATCCAGAAACTGGGGTTCACACACAAAACATTGAAAGACTTTGGGGTTCAGTGAAATGGAGTAATAAGCACCAGCAAGGAACAGCATGGCAACACCTAGATTCACATTTGGCTGAATTTATGTGGCAGAGACTTCATAAAGATGACGATGCGTTCATTTCTGTACTGAACAGAATCAAAAAATATCTCCGCCAGAATGAACAATTAATAAAAATGTTCCAACTTTATTTTATGATTATTTTATTTTTTATTTTTAAAAAATACATTTACTTATTACCATTTGGGGGGGGGGGGAGAGAAAATCTCGTTCAGGTGAGATACTGCACAATCAGGTATTCATTTTAGGGGAAACATTTTTAGTTTAAGTCTCCATGTTGATACAAAAAATTTGATCCATTTAAAATAAAATAGTACAGACAAATTCATTGTTCCTCTTATATATTACACTGTCAGTAACATATGTGTATATTTTCATGTTTTTTGATAATATTTTAGACAACTTTTGTAATTTAGTGTTTGTTTTGTCCGTATTTAAATTAACATTTGGGAATTGCATAATGACATGCCATTGATTACATATTTTTTGTACAGCAATCAATATTTTTACTGTTGTTAAAAATGTACTTTCGAAATGTTAAAAATGTACTTTTTAAGATTTTATTTTTTTGATGAAATTCATATTTTTAGTATTGCATAATTTACTTTTTAAAATCAATTTTTTTTTGATTGCACAAGCACATTAAGTAAATGTCCATTGGGGGGGGGGTACCATTTTTTGATAATATTTTAGACTACTTTTTGTAATTTAGTGACTGTTTTGTCCGTATTTGGGAATTGCATAATTTATTTTTTAAGATCGACTTTTTTGAAATTCATATTTTTAGAATTGTTAGAAATTAATATTCCACATTATATTTTTATATATTACGCAGTAAGTACCGTATGCATATATTTTAATGTTTTTGGGTAATATTTTACAGTACTTTTGTAATTTAGTAATTGTTTTAGTATTAGATCTGCAATACATATTAGACCTGCAGCGCCTTTTCACATACGTATTCAGGCTGCCGATAATCTTGTAAATCTAGCAAAAAATATGTACATGTGGTCCATTTCGACAAATTTATCATTTTAAGTTTGTAGAAGATCCAAGTGTACACGTTATTTTGATAAGATCAAAAGGTTAGAAAGTTGTCAGTGGATTGATACAAATGTGAAAAGGCACTGCAGGTCTAATACGTAAGTACCTTGTTAGCCTTTTTATCTAGTGAATCATATTTCATAAAAAAAATTAAATTACAATAATGATAAAAACGGATTCGTAATAAAACATTTCAAAGAAGTAATATAAATATTACATTACGTGTATTACATTTTGTTTTCTCAAATACTGATTCAATAAAATTGCACAAAATTATATTTATACTTTATTAATAATAATAAATAAGTAATTATTTATAGATTATAAATACAAATTTGTGCAATTTTATGGTATCAACATTTGAATAAACAAAATACACATAATGCCATAAATTACAATTAATTTTCTTGAATGCCTTTTCTTTTTTAAACGAATTCTCATTCAAAATAAATTTTTTAGTGAGGGAATTGTTCTAGATTTGATTTATATATCTGCAAATAAGATATTTTTTTAACGCTGTCCCCACCTTAAGATCCACTTTTTCTTGGGCCAGCCCTGGTCATCAGGCTAGCAACATCCCAAGAAGACAGAATAATACCACTAGAAGTGTTTTATATACTAACATGCATGTTATTAGTAGCAGTTCAATGCATTAGAAAAGTTTAAATAAAGTTTACATTTTTCTAAAGAAATTTACTAATTCTAGATAAAGAAAATAATCTGATATATAATTACAAATAAAATACTTAGTTTCTTGGGAGGTTATATGATGTTTGAATGTCAAAACATTTACCTCTCAAATCTTTAACTCTACTACTACGTAAAGTGGAAAGAATGATGATTAATCATAATTAATTATATGTAATATCTAGTTAAGTTAAGAGTCCAGAACATAGTAAAGCATCTGATTACCAGTCAAGTCCAAATGTCTCACTAATCTTAGATTAGGATCAAATAAGAAATAAAAAAATTATAAAAACTCATTTTCCAGAATTAGATCATAATCAATAATCCTAATCTCCTGAATCTGTCATTCTATTAATGTAATAAATTACCCAAGATAGCATTTGACTGGGCATATAGAAATGCCAGAATGAGCTTTGCCTTGTGGTAAGTACTTTAGAAACTATTTTTTTACTGATTTGAATAAAAACTTATTAGTTTACTCTATTAAAAGGCAGTAGTAAATGTTGTTTGTTCTATAATAAGGAATCAGCTTCTAATGGATGATGTCAATGTACATGTCCATTGCACTGGATTTTCATTCATCAAAAATCTTGATGCATCCCAATGAAGTAAGTAATTGCATAATCATCAATTGCAAAACTATTTGCATTTAAATTTGTGTATTTCTAACTTTATCATCTTTTAAGCACAAAATCCATAGCAGGTGAAAACTTATTGGTGGTTCTACGCTTTTTGTAAAAGACTATTAGTTTCATTAAAAATCCAACAGCATCTAGAAATCCTATTTTAACTGGTAGTTTTTTTTCTTTTACCACTGCTGCCACCTAATTTAACCTTTTGTAACTAATAAATGCCAGATGACAGTGCTTAATAAATCTCTAACCAGTGCTGTCCTATCCAATATCCTGACTAGTTTCTAGTTTATGGCTTGCATCAATGAGGAGTTTTGGGATCTTCCTTCAGTGTACCTGGACTTTTTTAGGATTTATAAATGACTATACAGGCAAACTGACTTAGATTGAAAACATTCATGTTTTTTTAAATTGGATTAATAGCTTGATAGTAAAACAGAAAAGTATATGATGGCTTATATAGGGAAGAAGCATTAGATCCTAAAGGTCCACGTCCACTGTTCCATGATTCAAAGCTCCTCAATGATAAAAGCCATAAGTTAAAAACTAGTCTGGTGATATTCATTAACCACTATCATCTAGTATTTATTAATTATAAAATATTATATTAGATGGCATAACAGTGGTGAAAGAAAATGTATGCTGTCAAGCGTTGTTAGCCGAGAGGTCATCGCACCCGCCTTGCAAGCGAGTAGTTGGTTGCAGACGGGTGTGGGTTCGCATCCCGGCCGATGCTATGACATATGAGAAAAAAAAAGAAAATGTATGCTGCTGAAACAGAAATGTGTAAGCTGGAGTCATGTAATATTTTATTGGACAGATATTTGTACAATTATATACACTGTACTAAAAATGTACATAATTAATACATTAAAGAGCTATTATTTAGAATATATTACGAATGAAAGCATTATTTAATTAGGATGTAAGAAGTTATATAATGATCAAATTCTGAATTGTAAATTATGACAATACAACTGATCGATTTTAAGGAAACCCCATTTAGTCAGTAAGCCAAGCCATGTAGTAGCAAAATTCAGGAGTTAAAAGTTACTGAATTATTTATTAGCTAAGAAAAATCCAATAATAATAATGATAAAAGATCTCAGTTTAATCAAATGGGTAGAATAGTTACACTGAGCTCATTACTTAGGTAATCAAATGACATATAAATTCCAGAGCTACAAATAATACAAATATTAAAAACTAAACTGTTATCATTAATGCAACTTCCAATATTAAGTCAATATTATTTTGTAAATTTAAATGTACACATGGTAGACAAAGATATAAATTAAATTATAATAGTGTACCTATTTGGATAATGTTTGAAATATTTTTGTACAATACAATGGAATTATAGATAACAGGAATAGTAATCAAAATAATGTTAGACAACTATTTAAAACGATTCTACAGTTTTTGCTAATGAGATGCACTTGTTATGTAGATTATCTTCAAGTTGAAAGAAAACAAATATTAAAATCAATACAACGAAAAGCTAATATCAGCAATAAGAATCGATACAAAAATGAGCCGACCTACACTTATTATTAACTTGATCCTTCATTATTATCTAACTTAATCCCATTAAGTAAACAAATCGTCTGAAAGTCATGCTCTTTTCTCAAGATTAAAGATGTTTTATTTGCCTTTAATATTAATTACTGTAATGAAACCGAGTTATCATACCATACGATGGTAAGAAATACCTATTTTATAAAGCCTCTAATTACTGATTCTTTTAGAATTTATTTCGAATTAGATGAGAAGTTATATTCAGAGAGGAAGCTACCGTTGAAATAATAGAGAAGAATAAAACAAGATACCTTCCAGTTGGAAAAACATAATTTAAAATCAAATTTTCTTGAAATAAATTTGTTTACCCGACTTAGATAATTAGTTGCCTTGACTACTGAGGTATACTTCCCCTAATCTAAACCAATAAGCATATAAATGAGTTGAATTGCAAACAATTAGTACAGTAACTCGATAAAGCAAAAATGAAATAAATTATTTTTAAAATAGTTACCCTTCCAGTATATTTCTTTCTTCCTTTATAAACTCTCCCGAAAGATCCTTCTCCAATTAATTCCAACACATGGTATTTGTCCATCAGGGAACTTTTAGAAGACACATGAAAAAAATCTGCGAAATAAAATATGGAAAATTTAATTTTAAAAATGCTAGCAAAAACATGTTTTCGTTTCTTTAATTAAAAAACCAAAAATTGAATCACAAGGAAAACAATCGGTAGAAATTTACCGGGAACGTGAACGCATATAAGGACCAACAGAAAATTAACATTATTCACAATAATGTTATTTTCTCACGATGATAGAGCTACATAAAGTACAAAATTATCTAAAACAAACATAACGAAAATTAAATGAAGATAAATAAACAAAGAAACTTTCACTGAAAAATAAACTTCATAGGTACGATATACAGACAGCTTGAAACCAATCATTGCATTTTGTTATTTACACAAAATAATTCAGTTAATACTAAATGAAAATATCTGTTTTTCTCTCAGGAGAATTCAAACAAAAATAATTGTATTAAGAGTTCATCATTATCCGTAGATCCTTATCAAACTTTTGAAAAGAAACTATCAAAATAAATTAGTTTGCGTCTCCAACCAAAAGTTTAGCGTCTGCGCAGTTCGCAACACTTAACTATATTTATGTCTGTCGCTATTAAAAAGTCAAACTAGGCCCATATTGATGGTGTGCATTCAGTCGAATATTTTCGCATTATTTTTGGATTTATTGTAGAAATTTTTACATCAAAATTATTGTAAAAGTTCTCTTTGAGTATAAAATTAAATTGTACCATGTAAATAATTAAGAATTAGCGTTCATTAGGCTTTTGTTTGTATAACGTTTTCTAACTTAGTTTGACAATGTAATCAATATAACTCGAGTTTATTCAACTAGAAAATGTATTTAAAATTATTTTTGAGAGTACTTTTTCGTAATATTAGCGATGTGAGACAATAAGTTCTAATACTTAAAAAATAAATTACCTGAAAGCAGCTTACGTCTATTCTTAAACATCGAATATTACAACCCTGAAATGACCCTTTATATTCTAAGTTTTTCTTTTTTAAAAGTAGCTATACCAAAAACTTTAACAATTTCTGAAGTTTGGAACTTTATTATTAAATAGGGAAATTTTTTATCTGGAATATATATTGCGTCTTATATATTCGGTTACATACATTACTTCAGGATTTTCTCGCTGCCGAATATTTCAAACAAAAAATGTCTTATCTTTTTATTTCTATCCATAACATCCTCTTCTGATAAACCATTTCTCTCCATGAAGATCTTAAGGTTATCTTTTGATTTTTTTTGTTAATGTACATACAATTCTGCACCTTAATGATACATCTGTGGTTTGTAGACATCTATGTCTACTTAAGCACTTACTCCAACTGTAAGGTTTTAAAATCAATAAGACACCATTTTCAACCATTATCGATCCACTGCAGGATCGAACGTCTTTTCAAGTTCACTTCATCTCCGATCTCTAGCCCCTCTTCTCTACATCATCCCAGAACACTTCCTTATTTCATCCATCTCATTTGTGGTCACTTTGTAGATCTTTTACAATCTCTTGGAATCCAGTTTAAGAGTTCGACTGTTCATCTATTAACATCTTTTCTAGCCCAACCCCACTTCAGTCTCTAATGATGTCAGAAATATCTGCTTGTTCTCGCGCATGTATTTTGTTTTCTCTCTCTTCTTGTTACTCCTAGCATCCATTTCCCCACACTTTGTTGAGTGGTCTGAAGTCTCTAATATTGCTCTTCTATTAAGTGTCCAAATCTCGGATCCATAAATAAGAACTGGTAGAACACATTTATTAAAAACCTTTTCAAACACAGTTATATTTCATTTTAATATTAAGCTATTTCTACCAAAAGAGCTCCAACCAAATTTAATTCTATGCTTAATTTCATCCACTATGTAGTAATAATCTACCATGTATTTGTAGTTGTTAACTTCTTCTAACTCATCATTATCAATCTTTATTTTTTTTTTTTTTTTTTTAGAAAATCCATTGAACATTATTTTAGTCTTTTGAACATCACATGACCCTATTTGACACTCCAGAAGCACTGCTCCTAGATTTAAAGCTCCTCACTGATGAAAACTGTAAGCTAGAAACTAATCTGGGGATAGTGTGTGGACATCATTGCATAGTAATTTATTTAGCAGTTCCATCTGGTATTTATTGATTACTAAATCTTACACTAGGTGGCATAATAGCAGTAATAAAAAAAATATTTAAGATTTACTTAGTTCTGCTAAAACTTTGAGTCATGTTGCTTAGGAAGTGAAGATGAATAATTGTAATTTGAAAAGAAAGTATTTTTTAAGTAATGGAAAAACAGTTGTCGTCGATGAGCAGCCATATCCCACTGGATGGCGCTGTTTTCGCACTAAAACACATAAAAATGCTGCTTCCGCGGCCGACACGTTCGAACCCGCGTTTTCTATAATAAAACTATTTTTGTTGTACTACAGATTGCAGGTCGCGTTGCAGTACAGCATGTATGTTTTACGCAGCAAATACATTTACCCAATTCACACAGTTTATAAAATTGTTACGGCTTGGGGAGAGGGTGTGTTTTTTTGAATTGGATGGAAATGTTATTTTCATTGGTTTTTTTTTTTACTTTAAAGTATTGAAATGTTCAGATTTTGTAAAGTACTAATTAACAGACTTTTTACATTGTAGTGTTTTGAAGTTTTAAGTAGTAAATGTTGACGAGATATATGTATAAAGTGAATTGGAATTAGGTAATGCGTCAAGTAACGTACTGTTCATAATATTTCCACGAGACATTTTAAGATTGTATCGTGTGTATATTTTTGAAATAAAAAAGAGCGTTAACACAAAAATATCCAGAAGGAAAAGTACAATTGTACACTGTTTTTTTTTAAATGTCATAAAAAGCATATATTATAAACATTTTATATATACATTTGTTGTTGTTTAAAAAAGTTTTAGTTTCTTTCTTTTCTCTGACTACCATTATACTTTGTTGAATATAGTTTACGTTTATTGTTATCATTTATTTTATAGATGTTAGTAAAAAAAAATATTTACAAAAATACAATTTTGATATTTTTTATTTTAGCATTACAAACAACAGAACACTAACCGTAAACCTAACCCTAAAACTAACCCTAAACTAACCCTAAAACTAACCCTAAACCATTCGATTTAAAATAAAAAATAGTGGTAAACAACAACAACAAAAAAAGCCGTAACCCCAGTAAAAAAATCTCCGATAGAAAATTGATTTTTCTAATGAAAAGCAAACTAAAAAAGACGAATCAAATTGTAATTTGTTTCCTAAAACTAACCCTAAACCTACCATAACAACTTTTACTTTTAGTTGTCATTCAATTTGAAATAAAAAATAGCGGTAAACAACAACAACAAAAAAAGCAGTAACCCCAGTAAAAAAATCTCTGATAGAAAATTGATTTTTCTAATGAAAAGCAAACTAAAAAAGACGAATCAAATTGTAATTTGTTTATTTTATTTTACATTTATTATTATCATTTAATTTGTATACGTTAATAAAAGAATAATATTTGAAATTAAATAAGATTTAAAAAAGACGATTTTCTTTTGTTTTAATTTTCACATTACAAAAAACACATCAAAATTAACGGCCCAGGAATGATCATATTTTATAGTTTAAGCGTGAAAAGTGTGCCATCGAGTGGGATATAGTAGTTATTTGACGACAACTGGAAAAACTCCAAAGAATATATATATATATAAGTGTGAAATACAAATGTAGACATGAGATGCGTATATTTTATATTTTAATAAAAATAATAATAATAATTACGAGTTTTTATATATAGGTAGAAAGGAATATATATATATATGCATATGTGTGTGAACACAATATTTGTATAAATAATTGATATGTATGAATATGATATAACTAATATAATACAGTAATGAATTACAGTTCTGAAAAAGAATGTCAGACATTTAAAAGTAAGAAAATACCAGTAAAAGCATTGTTAATTTAAAAATGCATAACTACACACAAAAGCAATATATAAATGAGTGATTGTTTAATAGAACATCAAGCTTGTCTGAAGTCTTTCATCTCAAAAGTTTTGCCTAAGATCTGTGGATTGATTTCAATAGGTTATGTGGCCAGATCTCACTTGACAGTTTAGAAAAATACTACAGAGCACAGTTCCTCTGTCACCTTAAGCGCATAACACCAAGTCCTCACCCAAACCTTTTATGGTGGACTTTATGGGGAAAATATTTTTAACACTTCTTTTCATACAATATATATATATATGTTAATTCTAATATTTTCACGGATAAAAGATGTCATATTATTATTATTATTATTTGCTGGATATTCCGTGTAGTGAAATAGCTAAATGCTGACATTTCAGTACAATATCAAGTACCTTCTTCAGAGCATCCTCTTTCTCAAATAAGAATGCATGTGATATTTAAAAACGTTTTTATCGGTTTCTTTCTCCTCATATTTAAATTCTATTGGTTGAGAAGTTTTAAATTAAAATTGGATAAAATTAGAAAAGAATGACACTAAACATAGAATTTAAAATTCCTCTGTTTAACACATTATATAAAATCATGATTTTTTTGCAAAACTTCTTAGAATAGATGTATACTTCTAAATTCTATTGCTGAAAGCAGATTATTTATTAACAAAGAAAAGAAAAATTGAAAGAATATAATAACGAAGTGTGTTATGAATACTTTCGAATTATTTTTTCAAAAGACAAAAAAAAAATGCTGAAACATCTGTTAACTACGTAAACACTCTAGAACAAGAATTTTCAAACTTTTTTCGGGCACAGATCTTTTTATCAAAAACTTTTAAAAACACTGAACCCCTAGTCATTTACTTTACTTACTCAAATTAAGAAATTTTTTTGCTGGTCTGGTTGAATTTTGGATTTGGGGTAATTTTAATTAAATATTTCATTAGATTTCAAACCTTTCATTTTAATCACTTTTAATTAATTATTGAAAAAGATAAAACAACTACAGAATATGGCATTATTTTGTGCAACATTTAATATTTAACCTGCACTAATGAAAATTAAAGCAAAAAATATGAGTAGAGGTTTTTTTTTTTTTAATTTTTGACATTTATGAAATAAATATGTAAATTCAAAATAAGTACAGATATTGAAATCACTGTATTAAACATAAAAATAAAGTGAAAAAATCAACACATTCAGGCAGACAACAACAAGGTAAAAAACATTAAGCATCACATGATAACATTTCCTATACTAGCACATTAATTGTTGATAAACAGAGCAAAACTCTCCATACAGTATTGGCACCTGTGCTAAACAGAGTAATCAAAGGATGCCAGAAGGCTTGTGCATAAAATCCCTATCTAATGCCTACTCATCCAATATCCCCAGACTAGTTTCTGACTTGTGGCCTTCGTCAGTGAGGAGCTTTGGATCTGAGAGCACTGCATCCAGATCTTAGGATCTAATGCAACCCTCTAGTAACCACCTTTTATCTCTACTTAACTACAAAACTATGAGAATGAAATTTGGAAATACAAAAAATATTTTCAATCTAAGCTCAATAGCTTATATAGTCATATGGGTCTGAACTCAGTTCAGCACCCATACATTTTGGTGTCTTTGGCTCTTTTACAACCATAGCCACCACTATCCTATTAGGCAGGATTGGTGTTAAACCATTAAGCATCACATGATCACATTTTCTATACTAGCACATGAATTGTTGATAAACAGAGCAAAACTCTCCATACAGTATTGCCACATGCTAAACAGAGTAATCAATGGATGCCAGAAGGCTTGTGCATAAAATCCCTATCTAATGCCTACTCACCCAATATCCCCAGATTAGTTTCTGTCTTGTGGCCTTTGTCAGTGAGGAGCTTTGGATCTGAGAGCATTGCATCTAGATCTTAGGATCTAATGCAACCCTCTAGCAAACACCTTTTATCTCTACTTAACTACAAAACTATGAGAATGAAATTGAAAACACATATAAATTTTTTGTGTTTTCAATTTCATTCTCATAGTTTTGTAGTTAAATAGAGATAGAAGGTGGTTGTAGAGGGTTGCATTAGATCCTAAGATCTAGATGCAGTGCTCTCAGATCCAAAGCTCCTCACTGACGAAGGCCACAAGCCAGAAACTAGTCTGGGGATATTGGATGAGTAGGCATTAGATAGGGATTTTATGCACAAGCCTTCTGGCATCCATTGATTACTCTGTTTAGCACAGGTGGCAATACTGTATGGAGAGTTTTGCTCTGTTTATCAACAATTAATGTGCTAGTATAGGAAATGTGATCATGTGATACTTAATGGTTTAACACCAATCCTGCCCAATAGGATAGTGGTGGCTATGGTTGTAAAAGAGCCAAAGACACCAAAATGTATGGGTGCTGAACTGAGTTCAGACCCATATGACTATATAAGCTATTGAGCTTAGATTGAAAATATGATTTTTCGTTTTCAATTTCATCCTCATAGTTTTGTAGTTAAGTAGAGATAAAAGGTGGTTGCTAGAGGGTTGCATTAGATCCTAAGATCTAGATGCAGTGCTCTCAGATCCAAAGCTCCTCACTGATGAAGGCCACAAGCCAGAAACTAGTCTGGGGATATTGGATGAGTAGGCATTAGATAGGGATTTTATGCACAAGCCTTCTGGCATCCATTGATTACTCTGTTTAGCACAGGTGGCAATACTGTATGGAGAGTTTTGCTCTGTTTATCAACAATTAATGTGCTAGTATAGGAAATGTGATCATGTGATGCTTAATGGTTTAACACCATTCCTGCCTAATAGGATAGTGGTGGCTATGGTTGTAAAAGAGCCAAAGAAACCAAAATGTATGGGTGCTGAACTGAGTTCAGACCCATATGACTATATAATCTATTGAGCTTAGATTGAAAATATTTTTTTTCGTTTTCAATTTCATTCTCATAGTTTTGTAGTTAAGTAGAGATAAAAGGTGGTTGCTAGAGGGTTGCATTAGATCCTAAGATCTAGATGCAGTGCTTTCAGATCCAAAGTTCCTCACTGATGAAGGCCACAAAGCAAGAAACTAGTCTGGGGATATTGGATGAGTAGGCATTAGATGGGGATTTTATGCACAAGCCTTCTGGAATCCATTGATTACTCTGTTTAGCACAGGTGGCAATACTGTATGAGAGTTTTGCTCTGTTTATCAACAAGGTAAAACTCTCCATACAGTAGTGGTACCCTTTGCCAACCTGAGTAATCAGTGGATGCCAGAAGGCTTGTGCATAAAATCCCTATCTAGTACCTTCTCATCCAATATCCTCAAACTAGTTTATGGCTTGTGGCCTTTGTCAGTGAGAAGCCTTGGATTTAAGAGCATTGCACTTAGATCTTAGGATCTAATGCAACTCTTCAGCAGCCACCTTTTATCTCTACATAACTGCAAAACTATGAGAATAAAATTGAAAACAAATATTTTCAATCTAAGCTCAATAGCTTGGGAATATTGGATGAGTAGGCACTAGATAGGGATGTTATGCACAAGCCTTCTGGCATCCATTGATTAATCTGGTTGGCACAGGGTGACACTACTATATGGAGAGTTTTGCCTTGTTTAATAACAATTATGTGCTAGTATTCAGGCAGAATTAAACTTCAACAAAATTACAACAACTAAATATTTTAATTAGAATTATAAAAATAATACAAAATAAATTAGCTTGGAAAACTGAATTTAATGAAATGGGTGCACCTCGTGATCTGTCAACAATTTATCTATATCCTGTTTTAAATTAGTGAGTTGCATTCTCAAATCTCCATGTTTCACTGATATGCAATTTATATCTGTTCTGAAGCAGGTTTAAAACTACTGAAGCCTCTCTCTGCCAGATATGATGATGCAAATGCCAGCAAATACATTTGTACAACAATTCATAGAGCCAGGTACAGAAGTGGAATATCTTGTTGCAGTCAAAACTTTTGATAACCCTGTTTGAATTGTAACTTGACATCCTCATTCATGCTGATAGTTTTAAGCTCATTTTGCAAAATTATATTTGGTTCTGCACTAGTAGGGTATGGATTTATTATCCAGTCTTAAGATTTCCAATGATAGAATATCTTTGAACCTAGTTTTGAAATCTAAGTGAAGAGACTCCAAGTGGTTGACTGACAGCAAAATATTTTCTACTTGGTTAGTTTGGGAACTGGGAAAGCTCAGATCTTGCAATATTTTACTTAAAAAAACATTAATCTGGCAACAAAAGCCAATATAACCAATTTTGCTTTGATGAGATTCAAATTGTCTCTCTTTTTTTTTTTAAAGTGTCATAGCATCAACCGGGATGCAAACCTGCAACACAGGCAACTGCCTGCAAGTGCAAGGCAGTCGCGCTGACCTCTTGACCACCAATGCTAGACAAAATTGTCTCCTTGCAGTTGTAAATTAACATCATTAAATTGTTCAAATAAATTGAATAAATAAGCAATATCTGTTTTACTCTTAAGTAAATTTTCTTTCAAATTGGAATCTTTGTCTCCCAAAACCTCTAAAACAGATTGAAAAAGTGCAAAAAATCTCACCAAACATAAACCTTTTGAAAGCCAGAAGACTTTGGTATGGAGAACCAATCGACAGAAATCTTTATCGCTTTTCTTCACATAATAGAGCGAATAGTTTAGTGTTCAAAGCATTACTTCGAATTTTGTTCACAGCTGTTATAACAAACTGAAGTGATTGATGCAATGTGTCACTAAGGTTTTTGGGTACTAAATGTTGCCTATGGATTATGCAGTGAACTGCAAATATTTCAGGTACGTGTTGTTTTGGGTAACATATAAAACCACAATAATGATCAACTATAGCTGATGCTTCATCTGTTGCAATTGTTCAAAGTTCATATCACATTTGTCACATCATACGAATCAATTTATAATGTTTTATGAAAGCATGTCCGTACAAGATTGACAGATTCTGTTAATATTGTATTATACCACCACAAGCAAGTGCGGACATGCAATGTTTTTTCATGTCCACACTTGTTTTGATACATTCGATAAGACACTGCACAGACATGTTTGTGCTAAATGTATTTTAATGCATTCTTACGTGATTTTTTTTAATGACACATTTTATCTTTTCATTTGCAAGTTTGGAATGTAATGTTTTTATCAATAAAGTATGTTTTTTTTTAATTAGTTTATTTTTCAATTAGGTACCTATTGGAATCATAGATATTTTGAAGTAACAAACAAATAGCAGTAGTAAGGGTATCTATTTTTGCTGTCATCAACCCCCAAATTTTTTTATTGAAACTATCGACCCCTAGAAAGTTTAAATCGACCCCAGAGATACACATAGGGAACTCTTGTTCTAGAAGAACATTTAATTTGAAAAAATTAAAAAAAAAACCTCTATATTTATATACGTTAACAAAAATTTAAAACTACTTACAAAATTAAGTTGTATTTTTCTCATGTTAATCGTTTTAAAGTTGTATCATCACTGATTCCTTGAAATTAATTTTTTTTGTCTTTTTAAAATTGCGGGAAAACCAAAAGGATGATGCATTAACAAATGGCATAATTCTTTGCAGCTTGAGTTCCTTTTTAATATGGCATGTTAAAATTGGATAAAATTTCGATTTTTCATTAATATTTTTATTAATCAGTTCATTTAATTTTTTTTTCAGCTTACTTTACCAGAATGCAAGAAAACAAAGGCACAATACTGATAGCAGACGTACTTATTAATAAAATGGATTCAATATTCCTCGATGATTTATAATTTCAAGGCCTTCATCCTGAAAATAAACTTAAGTATTCAATTTTAATTATATTATTTGAATATTATTATTTAATTTTTTTTTTATTTGATAAATGTATAATTTATTAATGTGTTTACATTTGTATTAGTGTGTCTGTGTAGTATATAAATTATATTTGTATTCAAATATAATGAAAGTACTGATTTATGTACAATGTAATTTTGGTGCTTGGATCAAAGTTTGAGGCAACCTTATTTTATAGATATAGTGATTTTCAAATGGTTTAATAATTTATTAGTGTGTTTATATTTGTATTAGTGTGTTTGCACTTGCATGTCTGTGTTTGTATAACAAATAATTATATATATATATATATATATATATAATTAGTTTCCAACCAGTAACCATCTAAACATTCACAGTAAATATAGCAACCAATATTTATAACTGATGTCAAGGCAACCTTCACACCTTTTAATAGCAAGAATGGAAATATATATATATATATAAAGGTATTATAGAGCAGTGCAATGTAAATTTTAAGACTGATTATCAGATGTATAGAAAGGTTGCAGTTGATAAAGCAATCACAAATTTTACTGGACATAGTACTATGTGAAAATATAAACTCTTAAAACCAATAAAGAGAGATTTTAAGTGATATGTGTGATGATATCCACAATGGGTATGTATAGCACATGAAGTTGTATGCAGGCAAAAAATCAAATCCTGATTCTTGCCTATGCCTTGGTACTCATGCTGTGGAGTCAGTATTTTTTCCACATCTTGCATCACATTATTTTCAAGTCTATAACTAGCAAATGAAGTATATGCAAATAAATTATATCTCGGGGACAATAGATATAACAAGATAGCATCACTGGTGTGCATAAAAATTATAAACATCACTGATAAGCACAAAAAGTATAAAATGAAAAGACGAAATTCATTTTATCATTGATACAGACAGTAGATTACAATTTCTAGTTTTAGATAGACAAGAAGCCAATTGCTATGGTGAAAAATGCATATCTACTTTCTGGAAATAATTTATTTTGTATTTTTTATTAGGATGAATCGTTTTCTTATAGATGCCTTGGGATTTTTTAGCTTTTGGAGTGTAAGATAAAAATGAAGAATTGTTATGTTATCAATTTTTGAAGTGTTTAAGCTATGTATTATCTCAGCTAAGAAGTATTATATATGGTTTGAATGAGAATTTTATGAAGAATGCAAATAAATTATCAATGAAGATGTAATTTTTAGAAATTATAAACAATAAAGTAATCATTTTTTTTAGATGTTGAAATTTCTTTTTTCTTCTCACTTTTTTAATGGTAATCACTACTTGTCTTGCCTTATTGTTTTCCTTAGTTTTTCTATCAATATATAGCACTTTATTGTGAAAATAGTCTCGAGTCAGTTTTTTATAAATTTAATATAGCAGCAAATACCATAATATAATTAAATAAGTCTGCATTAACTATTTCATAAAATGCAAGTGTATTCTTTTCTCTAGTTTTTCTTTAATATATATTCAACTCAGCCAAAGCAAATTTATTGTTAAGTAATTATTAATACTTTTTCAGAATACTGTATTTTTACTACAATTGCTCCATTTCTATAAGACTTTTTAACAGTTTGTTCTTTTTTATAAGGATGGTCTAATTATATCCAGGATTTTTAGTGAACTGCATCATTTTTATCTCCATTTCACTTATGATTAAATATTAAAATAGATGCTTTGCTATGTTTCAAAAATGTATAAAACCAAGAGTGGGTTTCAGTTAAAAAATTTATACTTCAAATTAATTTAGAAATTTTGTTAATTTAGTATTATGTCAAACATGTGTTTTAAAAGTAGAATCACATGTATATAAGTGCACACACATGAATTGGTAAAATTTTATTTTTTACAAGTAACAATTTTTTTTTTTTTTTACAAAAAAAGTACATTTTGTAAAGAATTTCTTATCTTTTATACAAGATTTTTAAAAATTGTATAACAATGCTTAACCTCAAAATAAAATTATACTCTGTTGTAATAAAATCTAAGTAACAATTTTTTTTTTTTACAAAAAAAGTACATTTTGTAAAGAATTTCTTATCTTTTATACAAGATTTTTAAAAATTGTATAACAATGCTTAACCTCAAAATAAAATTATACTCTGTTGTAATAAAATCTAAAAGTTAAGCATTGTTCACATAAGGCATAATGGAATTTATTAGTATTGAAGCAGACGATCTGATGCTCAGATCCTGCTTCACAGCCCACGTCCAATCTACCATCTAATCATGTTTAAACCTATCCTTACGCATGTATGAATATTTATTAGTAGGTATATATCTTTTTTGCTTTATTATTTTAGCATAAATAATGTAGATATTTATATATCTTAACCTAAAACTATTTAAGAAATAAATAATTAATATTATTTTCATGTGTATGCGTGCGTAATGGATAAAAATATATTTTCAGTGTAAAAGATTGCTTAGAAATCATAAAAATTATATATATTATGTATTTAAAGGTCATATATGAAACATTATTTTTTTTATATTTAATTTAGCAGTAAGAAATGATGCAATTCTTTTAAAAGTTTCTCGAAAACAATTACCCAGAAAAGCCCATTATTTAAAAGTAAAAGATTACAATTTTGTAATAGTAAAATAAATCCATTAGTGGAAATTTCATCCACGCCAACTTGTTTTAAAATCATAAGACTTATTTTAAAACAATCGTTTGAGAAACTGATAACAGAATTGCATTGTTTCAAAAGGCTTACAAGACAAAGGAGATCCGGTCAGCCAATTTTAGCTTGGCTAAAGTGCAGAAATTTCCTCAGATCCAGCAGTAGTTGCTATGCTACATCACAAAAAAGGAGTATAAATACTGCTGGATTTGAATCCAAAGAGAGAGGAGACAACCATAAATTTCATGATGCTAAACCAAATCCACGTCAGTCTGAAATTTTATCCAATGTGCCATGAGTAGGGAAAATTTCACCTTCCCCTTCATTCCAATATGCTTTTCCCGTAACAAAGTCCAGATCCTGTACTTATGAACTCTAAAATATCTGCCGATTAAATAAATAAATGCTACCCATCATTCTAGATCTAATGCATTAATGCTGATGAACATTACTCGTATCAAGGACTGCTACTCCGTATATCAAAGTAAAGAACTCTAGCCACTCTTTATTATCAAACTCAGCCTTCTTTATAATAACTATCATCCTGATGCTCTATTTTGATATTATGTTTAAATGTTTATATTATGTAACTTTCTGTAATATAACTTATTCTATCATTAAGCCTCTACTTAACATGTTTTCCTTTTTTTTTCCATGCGGCAAATAACTCTAGTTCATTATGTTTTATGTATTATGTTTTAAAATGCCAATAATATTTTCAAAATCGCTAACATATATTTTATTTCTATTTTTCCTACCCATTATTTACGGGGTAATTAAGAACATAGGTTAATTAAAAATAAGTTTTATTCAACTTATGCAGGTGTTCATGATTTTGGAAAAACAAAGTCATTAAGTGATAAAAATTGCTATAGAAAACAGATCAACATCTGTTTTCGTAAAATGCTCTTTTTCTTTCTAAATAATAATAATGCGCTGTTCTTAAGTTTTAATGTAATTTATGTATATATAAAAATCTATATGTTATCCCAACTATTACCACCACCCCAGTTATTTATGTATCAACTTATTTACTTTCATAATATTAACCGAGATGGGTATTCATTAAACATGTGGGGAGTTAAAACTTAACGTAAACAGGAGGAAAAATCTTTATGTCTTAAAATTCTATATTTAGTTAAATTTATCATGCATGCCTGTTTAGCGATTAGATCACACCATTATGCAGGGTATTCTATAATTTATGGGTTTTAAATATTTAAAATAGTCTTTAGAGCTATACCTTTCGTTATCCTCGAATGTTGCGTGCATATAGGCAATTTTGTTTCTATATTATATATATATACATGCTTCTCTTTACAGAGGTCTCACAAAGTCGAGCCGCATCATCATTCTCAAGGTCCAAGAACCAGGCTTAAACCCCCCTGGGGACATATTTGGTTGTATATACGTGCTTATAAGGGCATCACTTTGGAGAAACCAGCCCAATAATGCATAGCCAACCGCTCTTCGTTTCAAAACAGATCCTTCCAATGTTTGCAGAATTATATCGGTAAATTTTCAAAATAAATTCCACGAAGCACACGTTCGGATCCGTGACTGAATCACATCATAGATGCCGCCATGCACGTATCACCTGTGTTATATTTCTAGTAAACCCATGAACACCCATAAGCCGTAATGTTGTGATTTTTCTAAACAGACATCTAATGCCCATTATTTAAGATGCGCGTCATTGCGACAAATTTATTAATATAAATATTCATTAGCCATCCCACATGTCTGCCACTTTATAAGTCAAATTAATAGTTATATTTTGTACAAATCTAATGTTTCCTTATTAAACAATTATTCTTTTTCAAATCGGTTAAATGCTATTTTTCGTTTTCTTTGGGAGTGAAATAGTATTTCAGCAGTACGTTTCTAAGAGCGCTAATTCTTTATGGTATCTATTATTGGCATTACCACAAATGTAAACCAAGGTATTGTAAAATCTGATTTTGATATATAAATCAAAGATCATCTTATTTCTTAAAATCAACCATTATATAATATTTTCGAGCCCAGTGTCTGACAAATAATCGGATGAATTTATTTATGTCTATCAATATAATAAATCTCAAATATATATCATACATTTTCGAATCATTGTGCTTTCTTTTATTTAAGTCAATATTAATTCATAAGTTATGCTCATGATGATTAGATGATCTCCGCTAAAATACGTACTTAGTATGCAAGGTCTTGAGCCGTCATTGATTCTAAATGAGAGTTCAGTTTAAGTTAGTATATCATTAAATTTAGCTTAGAGTCTTTTTGTATCTCTGATGAGCAATGCTGGTGGTGAGAAATAAAATTAGATCGATGTCATCGGGATTGTTGCTCATAAGTTGGTAGATCTGGAAAATAGGCAAGAAGGGCAGAATTCATGAATGTTCCTGACTTATGTATCTTGCGCAGGATTGGATTCGAGGTACTTTTGCCTAGATGCTAGATCTTGTTATGTGAACATACAAAACCAA
The DNA here is from genome assembly GCA_028023455.1 of Epiperipatus broadwayi. Taxonomy (NCBI): domain Eukaryota; kingdom Metazoa; phylum Onychophora; class Udeonychophora; order Euonychophora; family Peripatidae; genus Epiperipatus; species Epiperipatus broadwayi. The sequence continues at coordinate 15,266,141 of JAQFVV010000006.1, forward strand.
CCGGTACAGGTTTTGTTTCTTCCCCAGGTTTGGCACGTCAACATAGGGCTTCGAATATAAAAACTCACATACCTGAGTTATTTTTTCATAAATAATGATATTGAATATATATATATGTGTAAAAAAAGTTTCCTTGGTTATGCACCCTGTTTAGATTTTTTTTATATTAATATACACTCTCTGCAAGTCATTATTAGTATAAGTATAATTTTTTTTTCAGTATATATATATATATATAAGTATATTTCTCCAGTAAATAATGTTATATATGCAATATTTTTCTCATAATAGTTTTGAAAAATATATATGGTTTTCGCAAATCTATAAAAGAAATAAAATAATGCCAGTTTTGTTTTTTTTCTTTCACGTTATAATAAAATAAAAGATAGATAAAGAAGTATATGCTCTAAATAATAGTAAGCAATGTTTTATATAGTGTTTTTGTTTTTTTCCCATAAATGTTTTAATTACAGGCATAATTCTCATGAATAAAGTATGGCAGCTTTTAAGGGGCTCTCACTTTTGCAATAATATAAATAAAGAAGTGCGTTCTCCAAACAATAAATAATGTTTTAGATATAAATAATGTTTTAGATATAATGTTTTTTTCGTAAATGTTTTAAAATACATGTAGGATTCTCACGAGTAAAGTGTGGCAGCTTTTAAGGGGCTTTCATGTTCATATTAAAAGATAAAGTGTGTATTCTAAATGATAATGTTTTATACATAATGTTTTTCTTTCATAAATGTTTTTAAATACATATATAATATTTTCAAAGTTGGCAAAAAAAAGAAATAAAATAGTGACAGCTTTTAAAATGCTTTCACTGGCAGAATAAAATATAAAGTAATAAGTATTACAAATAATCGCAACTATGCAGATTTTTTTTTCAATAAATAATGTTTATATGCATATATAACTGCCTCAGGTTAATGAAAGAAATAAAGTAGTGACAGCTTTTAATACTTTCATTCCCTTATATATATAAATACTTGCTAAAGTAATAATGACTACTTTTTGTTTAACGTTATCACATTATAAAGCTGGGGGTGTATAACCGTTATAAATAAGTATATATTTTGGAAAAGTGTACAAGCCAGTAATAGTGGATCATCTGGTCCGATCATATAGCCTTACTTCTTTTGGCTGGCGTCCAGTAGCAATACCAATATAAATTTGCCAATAGGTGGTAGAGATATTGCATAAAAGAATAGTTTAAAACAATGATTCAGAACGCAAAAAGGTATATAGGGTTTTCTTCTTTAAATATAAAATATACATGTATCAATTTTAATAAATGTTCTTGCTAATAAATAATTTTGTTAAGATATTTCAAGTGCTGAAGAACAACCAAAACAAACAACGAAGCAGGACAGAAAGAAGGCCAGATAGATAACATAATAATTATTATCTATATTTTTTTTGGAAGGCTGGATCTAGGAATTAATTAAAAGAAATAAAAGTCAGGCAGGATCGAGGCAGTCATAAGTAGATACAAATTAGGTACAGGAGTAAGAGATTAGAGTAAAGGGGAAGAGTGTTGAGAATGGGGGGAGGTGTGTCATTCCATAGGATAAAAAAATCATAGGACCAACTATCGTTTTTTTATTTTATTTTAGCTATTCAGAGTCAGATGTGTATATATAAGAGAAAGGGTTACCACAGTGCAAAAAACCTCGAAGTATCGAATCTTGCACAGTTAGTGCGGGTAAAAACTTTTCAGGGAGTAGTTGAAGAAAACCCAATGGAGCACATTAACAGTTTGAAAGAACTTTTCTCTTTTTATCCATTTGACCATGACGGTCATATAGTGACAGCAAGCCAGCATCTAAAGCAGACCGCCAAGGATTGGTGGCATTCTCTAAAAAAAACCAAGTACTTTCCAGGAATATAAGATAGCCTTGTTAAGACATTATTGGAGCGAAGAGAGGCAGGAAAGAATACTTTGAAACTTAACTGGCGAAAAATATCTAGAAAATGGAAAGAACACATATATGCAATTTTTCCTATGCCAAGTGGCTCAAATGCAGACACTTACAGCACTCCCATACTCAGATGCACACATTATCAGGATTATCCAATCTAATATGCCACCATGGCTGCAAAGCATGATGATAGCAGAATCACCGATGTTGAGGGAATGAGTCAATTCCTGACCTCCATAGACTATGGATACAGTCATCCAAAACCACTCAAAAAGGCAGGTAGAATCAACAATAAAACAGACCAAGTATATAATAAAAGCAATATGAAAAAAATAAACACCTATCAGGCCAGCACCATGATCCCCTTACAATGATCATACATGAGGGAGAGGAATCAGTGGAAACAAGGGAAGCCAGCATATCTCCAACCCTTAAAATGGATGTGAAGGGTCATGTGACTTATGCCCTATTGGACACTGGGAGCCAGGTATCATTAGCATCAAAGTCATGGATCCAGAAGCTGCAGAAAGATAAAAGAGCATGCATGCAGGTACCAGTGCACCCTATTCATTTGGTCTTGGCAAATGGAAAGAGCACAATGAGTGAGAATTACCAAATCTGGCTAGAGATCATGTTACCAAATCTGGCTAGAGATCAGGTTTTCCAAGGAACTGTTTGGCCATACCTTTCTAGTGATACCGGGGTTACTATATGATGTAGTATTGTGGTCTGATTATCTGACTCAGCACAGTGGGGTTATTGATTATCCGGGAAAGATATACCACTTAGGGAATGAACCCCTGAAATTTGAACAGCAAGATCACCAAATACCGAGATAATTAGTTGTTTCATCCAACCTGTAGATCCAGGGATTATCAGTACCAAGATTAGGGAGTCAGCGTTGATGGAGGCGAAAGATCAACTGACACTGAGAACAATATTAGAAGATCACATCAAAGTCTTTTCCAACACCCTAGGGAAGATACGTGGATATACTCACTGAATACAATTAAAAGAAGAGTTGTATGCCCAGTCCAAGACCTATCCTATCCCATTCCAATATCAGGAGGAGGTAGAGCAACAAATTCCCCAGATGATGGAGTGGGACGTAATCGAAAGAAGCCCCTCACCATATAACAATCTGCTGGTGGTAGTTAAAAAAATGGAACCCTACAACTGTGCCTTGATGCCCACTGGCTTAATAATATGACAATCCCTGAAGTGGGATGTCCCACCTTCCATCCAAGACATTTTTGTCCAACTTGCAGGGAAAACCTTTTTCTCTGCATTGGACCTCATAATCAGTTACTGGCAGATGGTCTTGGATCCATGGGACTAGAAATACACTGCATTCAGATACCAAGGGCAAACCCATGTCTAAAAAAGAGTTCCTTTTGGACTCGTCAATAGTGGAGGAGGGCTGATGCGGTGTCTAAAATGAATCCTCTCAGAAGATATGCAGAAGCACATGGTCTGTTATGTGAACAATATTGTCATTGTGTCCACAGATCTCACTGAACACATGACTTACCTGACTAGATTTTTCCAAGAATGTACCAAGGAAAATATAACAATCAACCTCAAGAAAAGCCAATTTGCAGTTAGAGAAATCACCTTTCTAGGCCATGTTATAAACGAGCATGATATTAAAGTGCATCCAGAGTAAATCAAAGCAATAAAGAAATTCCCAAAACCAACAACCAAAAAACAGGCCAGGTCCTTTATTGGCCTGTGTGATTTTTATCATACATTTTACCCTGGGTTTGCTACTGAAGCTGGGAACTTAGTGAACCTCCTTCACAAAGAAATGAGAATGTACTGACGCACATGATCATGACATGGAAACCATAAAAACTAATTTCCTTCAAACTGTCATTGCTTATGTCCAAATGGACAGTAGCAAGAAGCACCCATTTTATGTCCAAATGGACAGTAGCAAGAAGGGTTTAGGGGCGGTCCTATTTCAGATGGGTCCAGAAGGACAACATCAAGTTTTATACTTTAGCAGCCAAACTTTAAAAGGTGCAGAGATCAACTACACTATTACCGAGCAAGAAGCCCTCACAATCATCTGGGCATGTCAAAAGTTCAAACAGTTCCTTCTAGGATCCGAGGTCATCATTGTTACGGACCATAGATGTTTAGAAATTTTTGAACAAAAGTTTCTTAACAAACGATCAAGTAATAAGGTGGAGCCTTTTTCTACAGAAATTCCAATATAAGGTGATATACTGCCTGGGTCAACATCCCATACCTATTGAGCCATGAAACCCAGCAGTAATAGATCAGACTGTAAAAATTATGACCATGACCAAAGAGACCATGATGGACTCAAAGTTGAAGATCCTGCGATACTGGCAAGATTTAAGTTCACAATTCACCGATTTGAATACGGACAGGTCCAATGATGGAGCCAAACACCCCAGCAGATGGCTCTCACAATACAGAATCATGGAAGGGATTTTGCAAATAAACACGGAGAGTAAGGATAATCCATGGAAAATATTAACTCTAGAAACCCGTTAATAATGCATGTATATAAAGCCTTATGACACTATGGACTGAGAAAAATTGAAGAGGCATTACGGCACCAATTTTACTGGTCAGGGTATGCCCAAATATTAGTCACATTGAGAAGGTGTACTATTTGTGCCCAATGTAAATTCCCAAACCAATCCTATGCCAGGGCTAGCAAGCCAGTTATAGCTATGACTTCCAATGAGTTACTGGCTATTGACCATTATGGTCCCCTGCTAAAGTTCTGAAGTTTTCAATACCTCTTAGTGACATATAATGTTTTCTCGAAATATGTACAAGCATACCCCATAAAACTGCTGATTCCAAGGGAGTCATTCATGTTCTCCAAGATATACAATTCTGAGATGTAGGGAAGCCCCGCACCATACTATCGGACCATGGATCTGCATTAACTTCAAACACATGGAAGACTTGGATCTCCAAGCAAAAGCTGACACACTGACTCACGTCCATAAGGAACCCGCAATCCAACCCGTGTGAACAAGTCATGTGGTAAATCAATAGACTGTTTCATACACACCTTACAACTAACTACCAACCTTGGGTAGATAAAACTAAAGAAGTGGTTAGTTATATCAATCATACGATAAATGAGTCAACCGGCTTTACACCAAAATGGCTGCATTATGGGGAACCATGCCCAAAAATCTTCAAGGTACCCTTACCACATGATGATACAAATATCAACTCATTGCAGGATCAAGAGGATGACAGGCAATGTTTAGCACATATGGCCTGAGTGCGGGTGCAAAGAGGACTCCCCTCACACCACAAATTTCAGAAAGGGGATGATGTATCGTTACGGAACCCAAACCCAGCAACCCTACAAAAAAGGAATTCAAAAAGTTCTTTCCTTTATATCAGGGGCCTTATCACTTTGAAAGGGAATGTGGGGATAATGCATTCTTACTGAAAGAAGTCAATGGGATCAAAGGGACTTTTAATGCAAGACAGTTGAAGCCATACATACTGCCAGATCGAGGGAGAAATTAAATAAATCTAAAAATTGGACGGACGGTGAACATAGACAAAATGGACATACTCGACGATGAATGACCCCAGACCTTAGTTACAATGTTTTATATATTTGTAATTTGTAGTATAGTTTTTTTCTTGTTATTTGTATTTTAGGCTAATCATAAATCGGTAGTAATATTAAGATGGAACATGCAATTTTCGCATAAAGCTAAAGAAAACCAATTGTTCCCTCAAAACTGTCATACCGTAGAGATATTTAGGTAGTCTTACAAGATAGGTAAAGAAAAGTTATTTTTTTTACCAAAATAAGTTCAAAACAATATTCAGTTAGATATAAATGAATTTTTTAAACCATGGTACACATTACCAATGCACTAGTTGTTTTTTAGTCACCGAGACATCAAGTAAAAGAATTTTTTAAACATTTTTGTTTTTATTCATTATAAGTTTGGGAAAATGAAGCAGATGATCTGATGCTCAGATCCTGCTTCACAGCCCATGTCCAATCTCCTACCATCTAATCATGTTTAAACCTATCCTTACACACGTATAAATATGTATTAGTAAGTATATTTTTTTTGCTTTATTATTTTAACATAAATAACACAGATATTTATATATCTTAACCTAAAACTACTTAAGAAATAATTAATATTATTTTCATGTGTATGCTTGCGTAATGGATAAAAATATATTTTCAGTGTAGGAGATTGCTTAGAAATCAAAAATATATTTAATTTAGCACTTAAAAATGATGCAATTTTTTTAAAAATTTTTTCGAAAACAATTACCAGGAAAAGCCCATTAGTTAAAAATAAAAGATTACAATTTTGTAATAGTAAAATGAATCCATTAGTGGAAATTTTGTCCACACCAACTTGTTTTAAAATCATAAGACTTATTTTAAAACAATCGTTTGAGAAACTGATAACAGAATTGCATTGTTTCAAAAGGCTTATAAGACAAAGGAGATCCGGTCAGCCAATTTTAGCTTGGCTAAAGTGCACAAATTGCCTCAGGTCCAGAAGTAGTTGCTATGCTACATGACAAAAAAAGGAGTATAAATACTGCTGGATTTGAATCCAAAGAAAGAGGAGACAATAAATTTCATGATGCTAAACCAAATCCATGTCAGTCTGAAATTTTATCCAATGTGCTGTGAGTAGAGCAAATTTCACCTTCCCCTCCACTCCAATATGCTTTTCCCGTAATAAAGCTCCAGATCCCATACTTATGAACTCTAAAATATCTGCCGATTAAAAAATAAATGCTACCCGTCATGTCGTATTCAAACCCTAGATCTAATGCATTAATGCTGATGAACATTACTCGTATCAAGGACTGTTATTCCGTATATCAAAGAACTCTACCCACTCTTGATTATCAAACAGCCTTCTTTATAATAACTATCATCCTGATGGTCTATTCTGATATTATGTTTAAATGTTTATATTATGTAACTTTCTGTAATATAACTCTATATAACTTATTCTATCATTAAGCCTCTACTTAACGTTTTCCTTTTCTTTCCATGCAGCAAATAACTCTAGTTCATTATGTTTTATGCATTATTTTAAAATGCCAATAATATTTTCAAAATCGCTAACATATATTTCATTTCTATTTTTCCTACACATTATTTATGGGGTAATTAAGAATGTAGGTAACTTATGCAGGTGTTCATGATTTTAGAAAAACAGTCATTAAGTTATAAAAATTGCTATAGAAAACAAATCAAAATCTGTTTTCATAAAATGCTCTTTTTCTTTCTAAATAATAATAATGCGCTTTTCTTAACTTTTAATGTAATTTATATATAAAAAAAAATCTATATGTTATCCCAACTATTACCACCACCCCAGTTATTTATGTATCAATGTATTTACTTTCATAATAGCTTTTATTAACCGAGGTGGGTATTCATTAAACATGTGGAGTTACGAATAACTTAAAGTAAATGCGAGGTGAAATCTTTGTCTTAAAATTCTATATTTAAATTTATCATCCATGCCTCTTTAGCGATTAGATCACACCATTACACAGGGTATTCTATAATTTATGGGTATTAAATATTTAAGATAGTCTTTAAAGCTACCCCTTTCTTTATCCCAGTGTTGCGTGCCCATAGGCAATTTTGTTCCTATATTATATATATATATCGGTTTCTCTTTATGAACCAAAAGCCCCCCCCCCCCCTTTCTCAAATTAAAAAACCCGGGTTAAACCCCCCAGGAAAATTTTTTGTTTTGTTTGGGTGTTTATAGGGGGGTCGCTCTGAAGAAGCCACCCCATTAATGCATAGCCGACCGCTTTTCATTTCAAAACCGATCCTGCCAATGTTTGCAGAATTATCAGTATATTTTCAAAATGAATTCCATGACACACAAGTTTTGGATCCATGACTGGATCATGTCATAGATGCCGCCATGCACGCACCGTCTGTTATATTTCTAGTAACCCCATAAGCTGTAATGTTGTGATTTTGCTAAACAGACATCTATGCTCATTATTTAATATGCGCGTCATTGCAACAAATTTATTATTAATATAAATATTCATCAGCCATCCCACACATCTGCCACTTTATAAATCAAATTAAGTTATATTTTGTACAAATCTAATGTTTCCTTATTAAACAATTATTCTTTTTCAAATCGGTTAAATGCTATTTTTCTTTGGCAGTGAAATAGTATTTCAACAGTACGTTTCTAAGAGCGCTAATTCTTTATATCTATTATTGGCATCGCTGCAAATGTAAACCAAGATATTGTAAAATCTGATTTTGATGTATAAATCAAAGATCATATTATTTCTTAAAATCAAGCATTATATAAAATTTACGAGGCCAGTGTCTGACAAATAATCAGACACATTTATTTATGTCTTATCAAATAATAAATCTCAAATATATATCATACATTTTCGAATCATTGTACTTTCTTTTATTTAAGTCAATATTAATTCATAAGTTATGATCATGATGATTAGATGATCTCCGCTAAAATACATACTTAGTATGGAAGGTCTCGAGCCATCATTGATTCTAAATGAGAGTTCAGTTTAAGTTAGTATATCATTAAATTTAGCTTACGAGTCTTTTTGTATGTCCGATGAGCGATGCCGGTGGTGAGAAATAAAATTAGATCGATATCATCAGGATTGTTGCTCATAAGTTGGTAGATCTGGAAAATAGGGCAGAATTCATGAATGTTCCTGACTTATGTATCTTGCGCAGGATTGGATTCGGGGTACTTTTGCCTAGATGCTAGATCTTGTTATGTGAACACACAAAACTGACCGGTACAGTATGGAGTATAAAAATATTCTATGTTAAATGATTAAAACCTAGCTTATTAATTAAAAACCTGCCTATTTTAAGATTTTAATCTAAAAAAATTGTATGAGAACAATAGACCAAATTTGTATAAAAGCTCCCCAAAATCTGTTGTTCATTGATTTTAGTCATTATATTCCATTACATTCAATCATTGATTTCAGTCATTAGATTCCATTACATTCAATCGATTTATTCACCAGATTTTTCCAAATCTACCACTTAAGATCGTATTCCAAACACTGGAGCTCTTATTCTTTGCAACAAGCCACAATTATTGCCACCAATTTCACCAAAATTATTGCTTGACAATAGATTGACAAGTGGCCTGCAGTAATAAAATGAGATAGTAGATTATTCCAAGTAATGTTCTTTGAAATATGCTTGGCTATGCATCTTACCAAGACAAACTCCATGCTCTATCCTGAACTTTCATTATCCAACATGTCAAAATTATAAATCCTTGGAAAACTGAGCTCCTAAATACAAGCTAAGGGAAGAGTCAATTGACCATTTGAAAAATTACAACTATAAAATGAACAAAGGTAGCTACCTCTGCAATAAATAAACTTAGTGATAATATAAACTTTCATATACCATAAGCCAGATGTTGTTATAATAATTATTTTCTTAATGTATACACACATTTTAACAGTAATTATTGATTTAGAAATGTATGTATTATAAAATCTTAGTAATTATGAACCAGATATTCATGCACTTAATTAATTTCTTCATGGATTTATTATTATGATAAATATTGATTTATGTAATTAATAGACCTTAATATATTTTTGAAATTTTAGTCAAAAGACAAATATTTTACATTTTAAAGTAGATCAGTTTTGTAATTAGTTGCTATTATTAACATTCACGATACATATAGCAAATGAGATTTTCCTTGTATAAAAGAAATCAGAAATCGTTAAACTATTGTTTCCAAATAGATTTGATATTTTTTAAAATTGTGCTTTAGTTATATATGTGAAAATGTATTGACATATAGGTCAGACTTAAGTGAGGTATTTTAGCCTGCATATAGATTAAATGTGTATGGCTATGAGTGTAATAGCATGGTCTGGTCTAAGTTCACAATCTATATTTTGCATGGCTGGGGTTCAATCACACTGCACCATGTCTTAGCATATTCATGCTGGTATGTCTGGATTATATTAATAAGAAAGGATAGTAATAGCTGAAAATACACACGCTTAT